>JABASD010006504.1:0-10113 GCA_019776165.1 Pogonognathellus flavescens | reverse complement strand
GATATATGGTCACACGGAATTACACTGTGGGAAATATTTTCCCTAGCACAAACACCATTCCCCGGTCTTTCATGGTCATCTAATTTCATGCAAATGTTAAAGCAAAATTACAGACCCGCGAAACCAGATCATGCAACAAAAGAAATTACCACATTCATTTATTTTTCTTGCATTGTTGTTGGATTTGTGTGTCTACAAACACAAAATATATTCTAATGACCACATATGCTACAGAATGCAATGGCTTAATTATTTCTTATTTATTCTTTTATTTCTGCTATATTTTAATATACCAGAATTAAAAGTAGTACGTGCGGTCTTATATTTTTTAATTTTGACCAAATATTTATTTCAGAATCATTACACACAATTATCGGATTAATCAATTGAAGTGGCCTAGCAAAATCGACCTAAATTATTCTAAATTATAAAAAGACGTCCACTCTACCTAATATTTAAGCATTTAATATTCTCTCTGATATGATTCCACATAGCTGAGTTTGAGGATGAAATAAGCGCCGTTCTAGAAATACGCCTTAAGTATGGAATTCAGTAATTTCGCTCTTTTATGGGCTAATCGATGATTTATTTTGAACAAAATATGTAATTGAAAATTCAAAACTTCATCTGGAAGCTATGCACGAGCTCTATCATTACGCACTGTTTTATGTTTTAGAAATAAATGTCAACTGTAGCTTTAGAAACTTTTGAAAGTCTTAAAAATTCTAAGGCTTATTAAAGCGTGTTCCTATGAACATTTTGACTTGGCTTGTTCGTAGTTAAATATGCATTGCGGCGTAAACAATTCGTAGCTAAATGAACATTATGGCTTAACCTGTATTACATGATCGCACTCGATTTAGGTGCACCATCAAAAATAGACACAGCAATCATGAGTCAATGTATATAATGTAAAAGTAATTAAATGAAAGAATAAAATTGGGGTAGTCCATAAAGTATTGAATTTGGGTCCAGATTCCTACCCAAATGCTTTGTTTGCAAATGCTACCGCTGCTGTAGTTTCCTCCGCAATCTCCGTTGACATACTGATAAATACAAATTGTACTACAGATTTTATTTTTAAAATTAATATCGATATGAAATAAATTATTAACATTTTATTGTTCTTATCATAATATCTCATTGTTGCTGTAGCAGAAATGGATATTGCTTTCATTGAAGAAACTACAAAGGCGATGACAAAGCAATTGGGCACCTTGATCGACGTTCCTAATTTAAACTAATCGATTAAAAAATTTAAACGATTGTGTAAGCGCTTGCAGCGAAGGAAATACTTTGCTGGAAAGCGTATTTGGAACTTCTTTGATACTACTAGCGAGTTAAGAAACTTTGTACAAATCCCGGAAGTCTCGGTGACGTCATTGTGTCAATTTAGAACCACTGCTCTTCAACTGACATTTGTGTGTGGAAATTTAATGAGAAGAACATAGTTATTGTGACGAGGAAAACTTTTGGGAGTAGTATGGAAAATTACTGTTGTGTAGTTGAGGGAATGTTGTATTAATATAATGCAAAATATTGTTATTTACATCTGCTCAGTTTTGCATTGGTCTGTCTGCCAGATGTTCATGTATGCAATTTAAAATAAATCAAATCGGAATTTCATGCAAGTCAATCATGAATGCACATAATGAGACGCAATGACAAATACAAATCGTTCGTGACATTCATCATTAATACTGACAGTAAATCAAAATTACTTGATAAGCATTATAGGTATCGATTTTTATAATCAAATTGGTACTTACCTTTGTAATCATTGTTGGTTAATTAAGGAGATTGTAATCAAGGGTGTGCCCAAGATTTATGTTTGGGAGGAGCACACAATTATTGTAGTGGAAGAAAGTGCCATACTCGCGCCAAGCGCGAAAAATGTGGCAAATTTAGGCCAAAATAACCGAAAAATACACACAAATAGGGCGTACAGCAAAAAATTTTGGCGATTTGTTTGCTATTTTGTCCACATAGCTTGCACTTATCCCTGAATTTGGGATGGGGGACTGGCACATCCAGTGCCCTTCCTCTCGGAATGTCTATGAATGTAATCAATTACAAGTATCTAGCGTAATTTAGTTTTTACTATACTATACTATTTTATACCATACTATTTATTTGTATAGGCAAGCGCGTAATTACGTATGGGTTCTACAGCCCCCCCCAACTTACGGAAAAAAGTAGTTGTGACGTTTTTTAAGACTTTGAGCTTGCCCTAAACGGCTTAAGCTTAAACTACAAATTTCTAAATACGCCCCTGTGTATAGGTATATATTAAGTGGCAATTAAACTTCTACACGCAAAGCCAATATAGTGAGGCCGAAAACACAAGTCTTTCTCTAAAATGCGGATAATTATTATAGTTAACAAATTACTAACAGGCGTGTAACTAGGATTGCCGTTTGGGGGGGTGCCCGGGCCATTTTAAGGGTACAAAACTTGAAATTCGCGAAATTCTTGAAAAATTTGAACGAATTTTAGACTAAAATCGGCCAGAAATTGACTAAATTCGCGCGGAGCGCTAAAATTTTCCCTTTTTTGCCATTTTGGAGTCAAATTTCACACTTTTGACTTATTTTTTGGATATTTCAATAATATCTAGTGTAAGTTCCGAAAATTTGAGGGGGGGGGGGTGACGGGGCACCCTGGGACCCCCCCTCAAAGATACGCCCTTGATTACTACGATTTGTAATGAGTAAATTTGCATCAGTTCTTCAGAACAACAACGGCAATATCCAAAACCAAAGTTAAAAGGTTTATGCTAGGTCTTTATTTTATTCGCTAACATTGTCACAAAACTTTTTTCTTACTTATTAACTTATCCAAATTACAGATAATGGTTGCGTAATCATAATTCACCATGGATTTGATCTCCACAGTTCTATGCAATGCAAGACGGTTGCACCCAGTTGAAAACCATTCAGAAATAATCAGAACTATTTTAACCAACAACGGAATTAAATTTTCATTAATATATATTTTAGAGCATTCCATATCTTTCAATATCACTAAAGAAGGAATGCTGCTGCAAAAGAGTTTCCATTTTTATCTCAGAATTAATATTTTATGCTATTTATGATAAAAAACATGAAATGTAACAAAAAGTGTAATTGGAGGCAAAAGTCTGAGTCGTATGAGAGTAAGTTTTCCAATACCAATTAGTAATATTCGCAATATATTATTCACTGAACAAAATGGATGGATTGAAAAAGTCACAAATGGTTAAATAACATCCTTGATGTTTATTAATGACAAAATAATTTCCAAAATAGTACAACAAACAATTTACAACTCGAAAACATTCAATCAAATTGATGTTAAACAAAAATTGCACTAAATAAATTTAACGAGCGGCGCCGAAGGAAAGGCCTCCGAGTCCACCACTCATTCCAGTGCCACTGCCTCCTCCAAGACCACTGCTGCCTCCACTGCCAGCGCCAAGGCTGCTGCCTGCCCCGCTGCCTCCTCCAAGGCCACTTCCAGCACCGCTGCCCCCACCGAGGCTGCTACCGGCACCACTACCACCACTACTGCCTGTACTAAGTCCGCCACTGCCCAATCCAAGACCAAATCCGCTACCACCATTACTTCCGGATCCAAGTCCACTTCCTCCTCCTAGTCCACTGCCTCCTCCAAGTCCACTTCCTCCTCCAAGACCACTGCCACCTCCAAGACCACTGCCTCCTCCAAGTCCACTACTGCCTCCGCTACCTGCTCCAAGACCTCCGCCATTACCGAGACTCATTCCACCGCCATTACCGAGTCCCATTCCACCTCCGCTGCCGAGTCCCATTCCACCGCCATTACCAAGACTCATTCCGCCGCCGTTGCCGAGTCCCATTCCGCCGCCGCTTCCACCTCCAACGCTGCTACCGGCACCACTTCCGCCATTACTGCCTGTACCAAGTCCGCCACTGCCAAGACTAAATCCGCTACCACCGTTACTTCCGGTCCCAAGTCCACTACTGCCTCCGCTTCCTCCTCCAAGACCTCCTCCGTTTCCGATACTCATTCCACCGCCATTTCCAAGTCCCATTCCCCCGCCGCTTCCAGAGTTAAGTCCGCCACCGTTGCTTACTGGGGCACCTCCACTTGAAAACCCGAAACTGTTACTGCCACCGTTGCTTACTGGGGCGCCTCCGCTTGAAAACCCGAAACTGTTACTGCCACCGCTGCTTGCTGGGCGACTTCCGCTTGAAATCCCGAAACTGTTACTGCCACCGTTTCCTGATCCGGTACTCAATCCGCCACCGTTACCGGTACTGCCTCCGTTGGTAATACCGTTTCCTGTATTGATTCCGTTGGAACCACCACTGCTTCCTCCTGAACTACCGGATGAGCCACCATTTCCTGTACTGCCACCGTTAGTACCACCATTGCTTCCTCCTGAACTACAGGATGAGCCACCATTTCCTCCAGGTCGGTTAAATCCGCCGTTTCCTGCAGGTCGGTTACCGTGATTGTGTCCTGGTCTTCCACCATGAGAATGAAATCCATGTGGACGATTATGAGTGTGGCTATGTTGATGTCCACCGTTGTTGCTATTGCCATTGTTGCCGTTATTGCTGGCGCCATTATTGCTGCTCGTGCTAAATGCATTGGATCCTTGGCTAGATTGTGTACTGAATGATTGTGTTCCTGCATTTCCACTGCCTCCATTTCCTCCGGTAGTTAACCCGCCATTTCCACCGGTTCCTGTTCCTCCGGTAATTAAACCGCCATTGCCACCGGTTCCTGTTCCTCCATTAGTTCCACCATTGGAACCGCCATTTCCGTTGTTCCCTGAACTGCCACAACCACCAGATGGTCTGGATGATTGACTGAAACTGCTTCCTTGATTATTATTATTGCTACTGCTGTGGGAGTGGGAATGGGATCCATGTCTGTTTCCTCCTGACTGCAAGAAATTATTATCACATTTATAAAATTATATTTCGTCTAAATTCACACGCCGATGAACAGATAAAAATATATTTCTTTATTAAGACTTACCCGGTGAGCTTGAGCTGAAGCTATGCACAGCACTGCGAGTCCTGCAACTAAAAAGAGTTTGACCATCGTAAAGAATTTTCAACAAATGAAGCTGAAAATTGTCTTTCAAATTGATGGAATAAAATTGAATGATGGTGTCACTAAATTTCCAGGGTTTTATAGCAAAACCAACCACATCTAGAAACCACAAACTAGATAGGTACATCTGCCGTAATAAATTAAATTAGTTGTGGTTTCGGTAAATTATATTTGTCACAACACAATTTTGAATAGAAGTGAACTGTTTTTTGTATATGCTGTTTGTCAATCAATCTACATCGGTAACTCGACAAGTTTAATGCTAACCCTAATTGCGACATTATTAAATAGTATTTAAGGTGTAGAGTTCAGTTCAACAAAAACACGATCTCAAAGTAAAATAAGTTGTACTGATCAACGTAAATAAAAAGGTCGGGTATTTCAAGGACGATTCAATTCAACTACATCGCAGAATTTGGAAAATTTATTATACCTTTTTTGTGCATGATAAATTATTGTTGTATACGTTAACCAACGAACGATAAATCAATTTATTAACTCACATTTTTTTCGTGTTCATACTGATCATGTTCCAGGTCTGACGTCAGCAACTTACGTATAGAATACATATAACGTTAGTTCCATATATAATTGGGAGATTTATTATTTATATTATACTGGACTGACGGTTCCTTTAAAGAATGTTTCATACGTTTATAGGTGTCATGTTTTTCCTAACTCTTTATCAAAATGAAGTTCATTGATATGCTCTTTTTTCACAATCAAAGCCGAATTTTAATGATGTAATATTAGAAAATATCAATGGCACTATTTTTCAGGTTCACTCACTTAATTAAGTTAAGTTTATTATTAAGTATTAAGTTTTTGTCTCAATGTTCCAAAATTTAAACATTGTGATTTTTAATTATTGGAAGAGAGTCGTTTGAAGTTTGACTTCTGCTATAACTAACGCATAAAATTTTAATATTGTTGTTAATGATTAAATATTTTTTTAAGCAATTACATCAGCAATTACCAATTACAAAACAACAGTTGTAAGGTGTAGTTTTGCGCTTAGTCAGTTTTTGTTTAATATCTTGGAATCGGTTGTTTTGATTGTTACCGGACAATGTTATTACCAATCTCGTAAAATATTGTTGCGTTAAAGTACTGGTGTTTTGCTGCGAAATTAAAATACATCGATTTAAACATAAAGAGGGGAAAACATATTTTTCGAACGAAATAACTGTTAACAGTTTGGCTTTTCAATAAACGAAAATGTAGCAGGGAATACCGCAACTAATGTTATCGATGCGCCAGCGCATTCATATTGCCGTTTTTTCCCGATAAAATTATAACTCGGCTCGGAAATTACCCACTCGGCCTTTTTTCGATGACATAAATTTCGCTGATGGGTCAAAATTGTTTCGAATTATTTGAATATTAATATGAAGCCTAATAATTTCTTCTTTGTAAAATTGGCGTTAATAAATGAATGACAATATATTAAATCTAACACTATTTGGCTTCTCCCAAATCACATGGATTATTAAAAAGAATTTTATATTGGTATACAGAAACAAGTAATACAAATTTAGTTTCCTGTAGTTTCGCTAACAGCTTGCATAAAAAAGACAGTTTTACACTTTTACACTAATGGACAATCTTAATATTGTCATTAGTCACATCATTTAAACAATTAGCATAATTTAAGCATAGAATGAACTACACTAGATACTATAATCAATGCCGTAATAATTTGTCTCTGTTCTTAACAACTACGAAATTTACTTTTTATGTCATGTTTCTATTCAGCAGAATTTAAAATTATGAATTCTTCATTATTTTAACCCCATTTTTTGCTAGTCATTACTTCAAATTAAACTCCATTTTGGTTAATTTATATTAGCATGAAACATATAGTGTGTCAAAAACGAAAAAAAAATCAGGCCAAAAATAAATTTTTCTTTTCGAGAAATCGAACCAAACTCATCCTTTTAAAGTAATTGCATAGCCAGTAACCATTACAACTGATAAATCGGTAGGAACAAATCACACTTTGCCTAGTCAGACTCGGTACCTCTCCTCCATTATTTAAAAATTTCCGCTAAATATTTTTGGAATTTTGAAAATAACAAGTCAAAGTTAAGTTATACAATTTTACTTCAAAATAACTGAAAATAGTACAAATTTTCTCGCTACATGCAAATTTCATGCGTTTTAGGCTAAATCAAATCTAATTTTTCTCCGATTTTTAGTACGCGCGGACCATTTACTGTGCTACCTTCCTCCTTCTACTTAGGCGTAGCAACCGTGCTGACATCGGGACAATGTCCCCACAGAAATGTGGCCGTGGGGACATTGCTAATAAATGTCCCCACAGAAATTCTGAAATAAGTAGGCTTTTTAAATAGACATCAGCACATTAGCCATCTTTGACGTCAATTTCTTCAAAATAAGAATTTTCTGTTGTCAAATAGAAAAATATTTCGAAAAAATTGGGGCGGTTAGAGATAAATTTTGAGTAATTTGGATTGCTTTGAGGGAAGTTTTTTAATGATTTGGAGTCACTTTGACGCATTACGACTAAAACCTTGCGGTGTTTTGTCCTGGATGACCTTGCGACCCCATGTTTAGACCATGACATTTTGTAGCCGAGGTCAAGGGGAGTCATTTTTACCTGTGTCACTTTTTTCCGTGATCTCTCATTTAGGGTGAATAGTTGCTCACAGACTGTGGGCGTTCACAGACAGACGGACAATGCATTCCTATTAAGTGCTTCCACGAAGTTCCACCCCTTATTAAGTAAAGTAAAATCATTTGCGTCTATCTGTACAAACTTATTAGCAGTTAAATAATTCAGTAATATATTGTAGAAGCGATTCACACTCTCGTCATCTTTCAGTGCTATTATTAGAGTACAGATAATAATGAATAAAATGAGACGCAATTTCAACCAAATTTAAAACTACGATTAATTGTAATATGATGTAAAAATGCTTGAAAAAATTAATTTATGCATATCATACAATTAGATTGACGAGGCTATCGACAAGGATGCTCATGAATGTCACATGGTTGATCGTTGCAGGTAAGAAGAATGGTTCGATTTCGATTCTGAGTGGTCTGCAAGAAGTAATAGACTTGATCATTGACTCGTTGTAGGCGCCATGGACACTCAGTTTTCTCCACACATTGGCATATTGCAACGACACAATTTTCATTTTCGCGCCTTTCTGAGGGATTAATGCAACGAGCATTATGGACCCGAAAACTAAAAATGTTGTAAATAGAAGATACATGGTCATCTCAATCAGTCCGCGCGACTTGACGGAAGCGAACATGTTAACCACAAGCATTACGACACCAACCCCGATTAAGGTGGGGTATACGATGACGATGAGATCATTCACTAGACGATTCAAAAGTCGGATTCGGCGATATGACTCTCGGGAATATTTGAAAACGTAAATCTTCATTTCGGCATGTCATGTTTCCTCCATTTGTGGTTCTGAGTAAAGCATCGAGATTAGCTGCAATAAACGTTTTTTTGGAATCTTGTACGTGACGAACCTGATCCAAAAGGTTGTGATTTGGATGTACTGAATGCCACAAAGAAGAATGAACAGGAAAACCCCTCCCAGACACAGATGAATAATGAAGCCACTTGGCAAGAGAAGATGGTTAATCACCGAAACCTCTTAACGAAACGGCATGGGCAGCCATTCTCGGATGAAGATGTTGATGGGGCTCAATGGGTGGTACGCTACGATAAAAGATGTCACAACCTCAACCACGATTCTCAACGGGACAAATGCATGAAGCCTTTTTTCGACCATGTTTGGTTTCGGCTCCTTCACTTTCATTATAAGACCAAATGCACCTAAAATCAATTGTCGCACAAATTAAACCCATTCTCACGGCAAAATAATGTAATTTACTAAAAGCCGCCTCTAGAGTGACCTTTAATATCGGCAATGGTTCATAGTAAATTGAAGCATGTCCAATTAATAAGGCAACTCGGCCAATAGCAAAATTATAAAGAAATGTTGCAAATTAAAATCTACGAGCTACTTGATTGGCTGATTGGTTTGCCAACACTTTACAATTTTGCTCAAAAAAAGCCGTTTGTGCTCTATTCTGTACTGTACGTATATCAACAGAACAAGTTTCAATCATCCATATTTTGGTTTTATTTTGTTTAGTTTAATATAAAAACTAAAATGAGTTAAGCTAAGAGCTGTAAAAATAAGCAGTTCACATAGCTACTGTTTGAACAAATCAAAATACATTTACCTGTACAATCAAGGGCGTAACTACGTATGGACCCACTGGGCTAATTTCTAGATAAGCCACCATGTACAATTAATAATTAACATATATTGCAAACGTATAGCTTTACATGTAATAAACAATAAAGTATCAAATGTTTTGTAATCTGTCAATTTAATTTAACTTAACAAACATTGGCAGCCAATTTAATGCATTACGTATTTTGTGATGATAGAAGTATTATATTATCATATGAATAATATATATATATATAAATAAAACAACAAGTTATAAATGATTACTCGTATGTAAATTTTTGCGAATTTATTCATAAGAAATAGCAAAAGAAGCAAAACAATACAAAGTTGATTACCCTACCATAGTTATTGTGCCATATGAGACACCATTACATATATAGCTTATAACAGTGAAAAATGATTCAATTTATTCAGTTTTGGATTAATTTATATAGTTAATTTATATAACTGTTGTGATAATTCAATTTAATTAAGTACTATTATGATTAAATTAACATTTATTTTGCATTGCATTATTTAAATATTTACATCCTCCATCCACGTTCTGAAACTATGAACAACTAGGGATATTTTTAATGGAATATATTGTACCCAGTACAACATAACTCGACCTGTTTGAATGACGTAGCGATGAGTTTTGGTTCCGTGTGTATTAATTTATAAAAAAATGGACGATTATAACTTTAAATGCCGACAAATAACCGCCCAAGAAATTAGTCTGATGTTAAAGTTAAAAAATATTCCAACTACCTACGATCAAGATAAAGCCAAACGACAA
>JABASD010006503.1:0-10114 GCA_019776165.1 Pogonognathellus flavescens | reverse complement strand
CACTGCGTGACTCCGTTCTCACTCCCCCACATCATTTCACATATAACCGCATTCTAAACAGCATACAGAAGGGATATAAGTAAATTGTTATTAATCATAGCAATAAAAAATTGAAGTAACTAAAATCACATGAATTGAGTCAATATATGTCTTTAGCTTATACTATCTATACCATATTATTATCTCACTAAACTTGCTGCCTCGACAATTTATGATTGAAAGCAAGTTAAATTGCAGCTATGAACTAATTGCTCAATAATTTAGTGCAGTAAACATTGTGCACCAATAAATTACACACACACATTCAAAACACGCTATTAATACACCTACGAAAATACATGGTAATACATATTTCACCTGTATATAAGTACCGCCTGCAGTGTCATTACCAAACCAATCATGCTACCTTCATTCAAAATAGAATGATATCTCCTACACAATAATAACCGCAAAATAACATAATAGCAGTGTACAGGTAAGCATAAAACCATTCTAAACACAACAAGGCTGTGTATACACTACAAACAAACATTCTATTTGAAATTTGTGTTTTCAACTTGGGTTGTTGTGAGATAAGTGGCATTGTCGCTGTAAGGCAGCTGTGTTGCGATTACGAATTGCGTTACATAAGATTAGTCAATCACATTGGGAATATCATAGCCTACCTATACTACCTACACACTAGAGCTTAAGTATATACTACCCTACTAATGTAATAAAAGCGTTGGCATGTCTGGCTCGTCTGTAGTAAAGTAGGACTACTATAATTAAAGCGGAAGGCTTTTAAGGAGGACAATAGCGTGACAAATGGAATGACGTGAGAGAAACAAAAGGTCGTACAGCTCACATCACATAACAACGACGACACGGACAAATGCATTGAGAACCGCTCCGATGACGACGATAGAAACGAAATTCTACAACTACGGCGTGAATAAAGCAAAGGGAAAGTAAAGTATTACCAGTAGGGGAAAGGAATTGTGGAAGTCTATAGGTGCAGTCGCTATCTCTTTTCTTTATATCTCCGCGACAATATAGAAGTATTTGCTCATGACAAGATACGACGAGCTATAGGCACACTTCAAGCTTCCCAATACCAATACCATTGTTAAGCACAGCATTGGAATGAAATGACGAGGATTACTTATCTGCTATTGGTAGTGTAAGTATGTTTAAGCAATGGAAGTGGGTAATATTATTATACAAAGCTATGACTATAATAGATGTATTAATACTAAAATTCATACAAAATGTATAAGGAGATCTCTATAGTAGTATATGGATGGAGAAGAAATACATCGTTGATTTGATCTAGTTATTGTACAAAAGCAAGGGTGGGAAATGAATGGAACAGGCGAGAGACAACAAGAGAAATGTTCAATGGAGAAACTACTCACTTGGCATTCATAGGTGCCCGAGTCTCTAATTTGGGGAGAGCTCACTTTTAAGGTCCATTCATCCGTTCCATCCGAATGCAGAGACTGAAACCTTTGATCACTCGTGTACGTCAAAATCCCTACAGTCAAAATGTGAAGATCCCGCTTACGAATCCATGACACCTGCAATCAAAAAACGAACGAATTATAATTACTTCCATCCAAATTATTTGTACATCAACTTAACTTCAAGTGGACAAATATTTACATTTCTCAATAATCTTACTAAATAGTAGGGAATCATTAAGCATCTGAATCGAAAGACACACATTAAACTAGTTACCATTACTAAATAACTTCGAATGATTTCATTCAAAAATGCATTCATAAGTACATATAGCTGAAGTAATTAAATATAGGTATTCTGATTGATTGAAAAATTACACCACAATAATTTCATAATTTTTTTAATGAGACGAAAATCTTGATGGTCACATGAAAATAATTACAGGCAAATGAATATAGTTTTCTTAATAATTACCAGGTCAATATCCGATGGAAATATGTCATTGTAATTCGCATTGCAGTTGCAATTGGATTAAACTTGATAAGCTAACTATTGTAAATGTAGTTTGCAACTCATTGTTACTTGCTGAAATCGATGTTAAAAAATTTCACACTCACACAAGTTCACACACTCACATAATTATTTCGCCGGAAGAAGCTGTATTGATTATGGCAGATTTTTCTGTAATTGCAATCAATATTTTTTAGAAAACTTAAAGGAAAAGATTTCTACTAAATCAGTACAGTTTTATATACTAAATTTTGGTTGTTTCAAAATAAGTTTCAGGGTACGTTTGAAACTCAAGCGTATTTGCTTGCTTACACTCAGCTGTAAAAATAAAGTAGGAAGAAGAAGGGTGCACGTTTATCTTATTATTCATCCGTAACTCTTCGTTCTTGTAGAATTTGACTATGACATAAGAGGATCCCTACACACTCTGATACACGACACCAACCAAATAATATTACACAGCACCAGCGGGTATAATACACTCGAATGCTATATAGTAATTCCACGTGTAGATATATATTTGACTACAGACCCAAGGAGAAAGGACTGGAAACCAATTTGCTCAAGCTAGTGTTAGCATTAAGATAAGAAATCCACAAAACCTTATCAGTTGGGGAATAAACGGGAAATGTTTGGCGTCCTGTGTGCCTGGTGGTGAATGAATCTGTTGATTTCAGTCTATTACTTCGGTTTTACTGACGTGAAAGCAAGAAAACCCCGTAATACCCATCAAATCCAAAACACAAGTGTGAAGAAGACTAAACTATACAGTCAAGAGTGAATTGCCACAATGACAAACCCAAATTCAACTTCCACATACATGAGACGACAATACTCAGCCACAGTTACCACCCACCACATAAATACACTCTATACTCTTATTCTTGCGTAGTCACCAACTGACAGAGAACACAACAGTCATTTTCGTTTCTGTATAAAGTACAGAGCAGCAAATTGCGAAATTTCCTTTTGCTGGCTCTTTAAGATAAACTGCTCAAAGGAGTACGGAATGGGATAGCTGAATAAACCTTCTAAAATGGATAATAATTTTTCAAGAATCGTCATTTTTGTCATTTCCGTCAGTGGCTGTGTTTATCGCTTTGGTTTCTCCCAATTTCCTTCCTTTCTCGTGAGACGCTTATTCAGAAGCTTTCAATTTATTTGCATACACACACCGAGTGCCACGATGTGTCACTTCCAAATCCGTATGCATCCAATTTAGGGAGGACATCCTTTAATGCACTAGACGTTTATTTTGGCAGACTAAACGAAGCAAACTTAATAATACGTGAAAAGAAATAAGGATATCACACGGAAATGCATTTCCTACTTTTGGCTATATTAATTTAGCGAAGCAAAATCTAA
Source organism: Pogonognathellus flavescens (assembly GCA_019776165.1). Lineage (NCBI taxonomy): Eukaryota > Metazoa > Arthropoda > Collembola > Entomobryomorpha > Tomoceridae > Pogonognathellus > Pogonognathellus flavescens. The sequence continues at coordinate 6,796 of JABASD010006503.1, read as the reverse complement.
ATCACACTTTCACAAGTAGAAAATGCTACCAGTTTACTAACAAATAAAAAGTATAACGTTTAAATATAGAATATGTGAAAGTGCACAAGTTATTCTAGCCCAATACAAAAGCTTTGCATAAAAAATAGGCAAATCCACACACAAAATAAAAGTACTGACATAATTTCTCTCTTCTCAGAGACTTGTCTGTCTATTTGGCCTACATTGATGCTACATTAGTTACGTATCAATGTACACACATTATATAAATAATTCCAGTGCAGTGGAGGACGAACTTCGATCTGTTATTAATTCTTCATACTACAACATTATTAATCCAGAAAAATTGCTTGATGGGTGTGAAATGGCAGTATTTGTCACATTACAGATTATTAATTTCTTACCCATTATGAATTTATATTATAATAGTCTCTAAGCACGTGTGAACTGTGGATGAATACATACCCACTTTTAATACTAGAAATGGTAGATAAATCCATGGAAGTATTTACTCAATAAAATCAGTCAATTCTGCTCTACACTCTATACATCCCCTGCAGTTTTTACACATTCATTACAATGTAGTAATTCTAATTAACTCGGCAATGTAATTACTAATTACATTGCCGAGTTAATTAGTTATTTTGTTTTTTCAGCAATAATATTACAATTAACATTTCAATTTGAACTAACAGATTTTAATCGAGTAAATTCAGTAGTTGTGCCTGATATGTTCATGTTCATGTTAATGCCTGATAAAATGAATGATAATGTTGGTTGTAACTAACAGAATTAGAAAAGAGTTATGGGAAGTAATACTCTTGGAGTCTCACGTTGACTCCCATGTCAGCTAGATCTACTTTATATCTTATCTTATAGAGACTTGTCTTAAATGTATATTATTGCTATTGATTTTCGAACTTAAGGGACCGAGAGAAAGGGAGTACAGGATTTACTAAAAAATTTGGCCACGCAAACAAATTGTAACTTTTGTATAACATCTTGCTTTTCTTAGTATGTCTGTGTTGCAGCATTCTACCCATATTGCATTGTATAGCTACGTAGTATAAACTGCACCCACCTAAGAGATATTCAGTGCACAGTTCTGTCAGACATGTTTCCACGCTTCTTCAATCAAATCAGATTCAATATTCTGTAAATAAGTAGCAAAGTTTTGTTTTACTTGGCTTCACAGACTTTGCTGTAGTATTATTGGTATGTGAAGAATATTGAAAGCACATGAATCAAATCAAATGTTATAAAGCTTTTTCTACTACTACAAAAATGGTTCACATACAATTACGTGAGCATGTATTGATTTCAAATACAATAAGAAACAGATTCACTTTTGGCTATATGCATACAACTTTATTCGTAGATTGTAGTAAACTACTGCCAAAAACACAAGACACCCAGATTTCGTTATAAAGGAAATAGATGGAAAGGTAAAAGTTGAGACAAAGCAATTTACAATATTGAATTGAATTGCACCACTTTGCAATGTTTTCTTATTTTTATGTACAACATGGCTACTGAAGGTAATGTAAGTGTATTTTAACTGTGTACTTAGATTTCAATTTGCTTCAATGTAAACTCCTAACAGTTTGCTCTACAGCATGGCCTGGCTGCAGGCTTCTGCGTCTGTGTACAAGGTAGTAAACCTTCAATATTTTGAAATTCACAAACTTTTTAAAAACAGCAACTGCAAATGTTAAGTAGTATATTATACTAAAAACTACCTCAAAGAGCAATAGGTAATTACTTAACTAAGCATGAATTGTAAGGGAAGTATACATAACTACATAAGTAATTGAAGTGGAAGAAAATTTCAATTTATTTTAAGAATTTCTGCTGTAAAATCTCTCTGTAAAACAATCTGCTGAATTAAACGTAGTACTTATGTCTGTTAAATATGCGATTAGAAATTTCGTATGAGGCACATGATAGGTCGAAGAATTTCAATAAAAAGAAAAGTGAATTTTGCAGTAGGTAACATAGCGCGTGTTTGAGTACCTACGCAATGTACTCACAAAGCTGTTTTTCTTCTTATATTTCTTCCAACTTCACTCACTACAAATATTAAAGGGCAAAGGCATTTTGTTTTGCAAACTAAATGCATGTACCCCATACTATAAAATATTCAACTGGATTAGTAGTATATAATATAGTTGTGCATATAAATAAGCAAGTCGCATAAATACTGGGGATATGGACTATGTGTCAGAAGCATTGCCTATAACATAACAATCGGTTTCAGAACAAAGTGCAGCGCAAGCAATGCCTTTTATACAAAAGAAATCTCTGCATACAATTTACTACTCCTATTTCTACAACATGTAGGTAACTGTGCCTCACGAAACACAAAAACACAATACATCCTCAACAATCTTTATGTTATTTGAAAATAGGTATTACACATACGAGCTTAGGTAGGTACACATAGACATGCAAGTCTAGTGGAATAAATTCCCACATGAGAATACAGATTTTGTTTAACAATAGAAATACGAGTTTCTAACCACGTCCTTTTCACTTCTTTCTCTCTATCCTCTGTAATGTTAAATTACAAATGCAATTCCCACAAACAGCAAAGAAAATTCACAGAGACAGCGACAGATACCAATCGATTTTCACTCTACAGGAAAATTGCACCTTGAATAAAACTGCGGCAAACAGGAAAAGGAATAATACGAGCATACGAAAAATCTACATACTCTATCCTCGTTGTACAAACACAATGAGAATATTGGCTTGAAACAGTCAAATATAGAAAAACATATAAAACTACATATACAAAAATAAAACAAACTTATATATGTATAAGTGAAAGCCAACACAGATTCTTCTTTGTATACAATGCGTTGTGCATTCAACTACCATGTTACTATGTATGAATGAAATAACGTATTGTACGTACATATTATTACATAATAACATAAACTATGGAACAATACTAACAAACTACACAAAAGGGAAACAAATGAACGGAAAGGAACAGGAATACTATTGCTAACAAGCAGCAAAGTAGGTATACCGATTCTATTATTCTCATACAAATATACCTACCTCTTAGGTAGGTACTCTGTGATTTTCTTTACAAAGCCATGTAGGCACCTTAAAAAATGTATATCAAGTTTATATAAAATATAAAGAAAATATATATAGCACACAGATAGAGTAAGAGTCTGAGTCGATGTAAGATTTTTTCCCATTGGTAGTGTCACAGCTAGTTTACTATGTATTTACGCTGTTATTATTATACACGAGTGAATGCACCAGTCTACGTGTGTAGCAACCGCTGCAAAAACACATACATTACATTGCATAATACAATAAGTATAATAATCCTGTGTATATAAAGAGAAAGTCTCAAAATACATTGTTCTCGCTTCGATGACTGGTTTAGCATGAGTGCTTTTTGTGATGCAATTGCTACCTATTCTATTTGCTACAGGATTTTCTTGCGTTTTTACACATATCAATGCATAACTCTAGTCATCTGCTTCGTTTCCTCATTGCTTTACACGTTGTTTGCTTTCTGAACGAATTTCGCACGAATTAAACCCATAGATGAACATATCTTTTTCCAGCTGCCCTTATTGTAATAAGTATACACTATAGGCATTGTTTGTAAATGCGTATTGTATACAGTGTTACGAAATTATTACACATTTCAGTAGGTATAGGTATATTTAGCATTCCATATGCATTGGTGTGTACATGCATTGCTGATTTGTGTAGTATTTGCAGTATATATAATGACAGTGCCCTAATCCATTGTGGTAGACCAATGGTAGTATAAGCACATACACACATGATTATTTTAGCATGGTGTGTGTGTACTTGAGCAGATTTGAATGGAATATGTTTCGCTCTATAAATTGAGTAAATTGGATGCAGTCTGTTGCAGTCTTTTCAAATCTAGTCAATACAATCCATGGCAATACTTTTAGGCTCAGACGCACACACTCACCCACACACAAAAAGAGAAAGCCAACCAACCTACTATTACTATTAAACCGATATTTTTGCATTTCTACCCGTGCCTCTCTCATCCATTTATACATGGAAATTGATTTTTTTGGTTTCAGACACTAAGTTGAGAAATTGAAATTTAAGCGAAAGAGAAAGTCTACTTTCGCCTTGCTATAAGCATTCTACGAAAACTATCTTTCACCACAACTTTTCACTTTATATTGGTATTATGGAACGCGCAAAAGCTTTTGCATCATCTTTGTAATATTTTGCAAGCTTAAGCTTAAAATAGAAAATCTCTGCTAAAGCTGCGGCGTAGTACGTACGAATTTGCGAAACTACACACGAAGCAATGCTAAAGTGTCTTATTAGGAGGTGACTATCACAAAGTTACTTGAATGTTCGTTCTGAGAAGTACACCATGTAGAAAAGCCCACAACTCAACGTCAACAGTCAACACGTACGTCGTGTAACCCAAGTGTAATTATGGTTGTCGCTTTGACGGCTTTTCTCTTTGAGTCGACCCACACACTCATTGTGTAGTACATTTATCTGCAATTTATTTATGTGACTTTTATTACACTGAACATTCCACGTATTAAAATCTTTCCTGTATTATGTGTGTGTAAATGCAGTGAGAAATTTTTCTCAAAGAATAAACGTAATTTAGCAGTTAAAATTGACCAGGAATTACTAGATTAGAGTTTGTATAGAAAACATTTTATTTACGTTATATTTGTTTTGCGTGAGGATGACTTTCTCCGAGATGCTATCACTTTACATGTAAATACAAACACAACAGTATTATTAAGGTATTTCACATTTTGTTTACGGTAGACCTCTCGGAATTGTATTTGTTTTTATTTTTGTGTTGATATTTACTTTCTTGAAAGTTTATATAAATACACAAGGAAAATCGTATAATGTCATGTTCTGTGTGGGCAGAAAGTGTTAGCTACTTATTTTTACTCTTTGATTTGCAACCAAGGGTGGGAATTACACTTTACACTTGGTCTTGTGTAAATGAGAAGAAAAAGGCGCCACCTTTCTTACTGACGGATGATCGATGGGATTTTAAAGCGTCATGAAATTCCGGATCGGAATATTACGCTGTTCAACTTGGGCCGTGCACCCCGACCTACTTCCTAAATGGACATTATATTTCCTCCTTTTGATATTTCCCTAATTCCTCACGTCTCTTCATATACCTATATACTGTCTATATAGGTACTACTAGTACTAAATCTCTTAAACATTGTAAAGCTCTTATAACAATTCAGTCTACTTCATATACCTATATAAGAAGAATGTGCTATGTACATACTGTATAATTATATAAGTGCTGCATATCCAAGTGCTTCATCTTAGACTGCAATATTCTTTTGGCCCTTCAGAATTCACAACGCTTTATTCATTTTCCCTTTTGCTAAATGAATATTTAATTAAAACTACATTCTTTCTCCTTGTACTCAAGTAGCAGGTAGATGCAAAGAAATGCATCCAAAGAACTCACGAAGTGATGCATGGTGGTTTCAGCTCCTACTTACTAATTAGAAAACCCATTTGGTTTCTACAGCCAACTTATATTAGCATTTCTCTGCTTGACATTTGACCGGAACTGCCATTAGCTTTTAGAACACACAACAAACTTAAACAAAATGAAAATGCTCTATTTGCAGATTACCATAATACTCGTTTCTAATCTACCCTTCACATCACTACTCCATAATCCGATACTGCTACTAAATATGAATGCGTAATTTTACATTGCCCTCAAACAAGGCTCAACGAGCCTTTTCACCCGATAAAATTACCACATGTACGTTTATAGCAGTTAAAGAAGGAAATTATGACTTACAAATTTCAAGTGAATGCACACACCACACTTTGACAGAACATATACCGGAAAATAATTGTTTAGTAATAGCAATCACACGTAATTTGCATAAACCACTGTGTGTACAAACCAGAAACCACGTCCATTTAAACTAACAAAATCACATTCTAAGGATAATAATATAAGGAAACACAGAATAATATCCGACCTCGTTACACAATAACTTTACATAGCATATCTGTACATCTACTACTATTGTATAATACTACTACGATATGAAAATATGCTTACAATTAGTGTGCTTGAGTTCCTGCTAATTTCAAGAGCACTAAAATAAAGACACTTAGGAAACCTATATGAATGTATTTGGAATACAGCGTACACCTAACAAAATTGTACCTACCAAGTGAAGTATGTTATTACAAAGATAATACACCATTTGCAAATGCAAAAGTAGAAAGAAGTATCGCATTGAATTTTGAAACGGTAAAATTAACTATGACATCAATATGTCAACTGTACCATTGTTAATATGTAGCAGTTTAACTATTTTGACTACATTATGTATTTAAAAACCTCAATAGTCATTTCTCGAAATGTCCAAACATTTGAGGTCTTCATATTCAAAAGTTATATGATTTTACTTTCAAATATAATAAAATTACCATAACAGTGTTTAAAATGCATAGTATTGTTGAAACTGTACTAGCGCAGTAGTTCCTCTAAAAGGTCAAAGGTCATGAATCACGAATGAGTTGACCGATTAAACCCTTTTACAAACTTAGCCTTCCAATGAACCTCTTTCATTTCTGTACCAAGTTTGACTGAAGGCATTTTCTCTAACCGTTCTTGAGTTGGAAGGACAGACAGTATTTTTCGCATTAAGTAAGTATCTAGTGATACTTAATAAACCATTTGCAACGGTGCAATAAAGTATCGTAAGGGTATTGTGAACTTCGACACGAAAACATTAACTGTGACACCATAACATCAACTCTAAACTCT
>JABASD010006502.1:0-10114 GCA_019776165.1 Pogonognathellus flavescens | reverse complement strand
TTGAGTATGAAAATATAACCTAATATGATGTTAGCAATTCTAAGATGCTCTTTCAAGATTTGTAAACCATAAACAACTATATACTATGTATACGCACTTGAGACTTGATATACACGTAACTTTGTCCTAAACTCCAGGTAGGTTTTAAAACACATCGTAAGTAAGAATTATGTATTATTTATTATTACAAATACAATTTTGTGCGGACAGTTTTACATTAAGATTATTATTTTTGAATTGAAAGTAATTCTTCAATATGTCCGGTTAAAATGTTACAGATCTGGGTGAAGTTATTTTTTAGTATTTCAACTAAAAATTTCTTTGAAGAAGGTGGTCTTGATTTGTAATAAATTATTTGGCATGTAATGTACAAACCTTCAAGATGTAAGTAAGCATTTACCTAGGTTGTTTGAAAATACAAAGACTTATTTAAAGTTAAGGTTGAATTTTTTTAAATCGAAATAGTTATTTAAGTAAATGCCATATTTGAGTACCTGCGTACATAAGCAGCTAATATTAGATGAGGTGAGCTGATGAGAAAATCTAAAAAGGAAATACAGAAGGATACTAGATTGATGGATGGGTAGATTGATGCAAAGAGAACCTGCACATGTTGTGTAGCAAATGTGTGTGTACAGTTAATCAAGCTCCGTCCTTACTTTACTACACACACTCCGCTAAACTCCTCGCACAGTCTGTGTTCGAACGATGATGATGAGAATAAGATGATCGGATACGAATTAGATGAGTAGTAGCGATACATGTTTACCACAGGGTCGGCTCAAATCAATCAGATTCAAGGTGCGAACTAATCTAACCCCCCGTTGCCTTCAAATGAGTACCGACCTGTCCATCCATATCCAATCCATCCAAATTTAACATTAATACACACACTCGGATGTTCTGGCGATGTTGATACATCATGTTACCTATTTGTGTGTGTGTGTGAATGTATATAAATATACTCACATAAACTATCTCTTATTGCTTCAGAAGATTTCTAATATTGTTATTAGTGATAGTAAAGCGGATATAAACAACGAGAAAGCATCAAAGCATACAATCCTGATATAACTCCATGTTTAGAAAGAAGTTTATAGGTTGGATTTTATGTTTGATTATTTCCATTAATTTATTATATCGTTAGTATTGACTATTGACTCTTATCACCTATTTTTGTCGATCTGCTAAGTATTAATACTTTATTACAGATTTATAATCGTAGTAAGTAGTAGGTCCTAATAAAAGGATTTACTGTAATTATTATACCAGAGGCACTTCCCACGATTAAAATAGCAATCCTGGACCTATTTCTTATTACTGTGTAGCATTACTAGGTACTTAGAAATAGTAGAGGGTATGTGTTTATATTTATAGTTAAGTAGGTACTAAATTTGGTATATCCAGAAATGTTGTCTGTAAGAATATTAAGACGATTAATTCCGTTGTAAACGGATGCCCTTCATGACTCTTTTTCATTTTCGTCTTCGTCACTCACCTCAGAATCATTACGGAGGTTAATTGCACAGCAAAACGTGAACAGGGATGGCCACATATCTAATACAAGGAGATAGTAAGTATTTGTGTATTTAGATACAAGGGGTAAATGAGTAACTTTTATGTGTGTAGATTCATAATAGGATTGTACAGTATGTTGTATAGATGAAGAGGAAAAGAAATTGGGAACAGTGCAGCGATGGCAGAGATGTAGATAGAGTCGTGTTTTTACTGGTGTTGCATTTGCAGACGTGGAATAAAAAGCCACAAGACCAATCACGGACTATTTTTTGTTAACTTTATCAAAGATTCATCTTCTGGACTGGACAAGACATGACAGCGTAGCAACCTCACGATATAACTCTTCTAAGCATGCTGCTATTTCTACAGTATAAACTAAAATTGTATAAAGATAAGCTTTCATGTAAAAAAATTCATTAGTACAAATTTTGGTATATACGACAATACATTAAACCTTAAAATAGTCACTGCGTATTTCTTATAAGTATATTCACTTTAACAACGTGCATGCTGTATACAACTCGAAGATTTCTCACAACATGAAACACCAACAACACACTCATAAGAATTATTGACTTGATTTGAAACTTTATTGCAGATGTACGGTCGGTAATGGTTTGGTCTCTATAATATTAGCAATAATGGGATATAGATGGATGGGACTTAAGAAAAATATTCAAGGTAGGTACTTTACCTATCTGCAGAATGTTATATCTTTATATAAGTTATATAAAATGTGTGTATTAGATTACCTCATTTGTACCTTGGCATATGTGAAAACACGCAATAAGATTGCAATAAGCTACCTGTCATTATTCTCCACGTACATTGGCTTCTTGAACATCACAGACGGTAGACAGTGATTTTTCTTGGGCTCTTCTACCACACTGATTGTTGCGATTATACTTACGATAACTGAGTCTAAGTTTACGCTGCCGTTTTTGTCGCAAGCACAAGAAGGGAATCGAATCGATCGTGTGAAATCGGTAATTTAAATATCACAACTCTCTTGAGTCGTGACATGATATGGAAAACGTGATAGATTTCATTATCGATGAGTGTAAAATGTTTTCGTAGTGGCTGCTACTACCAAAGCTACAACTCCTGGTTGGTAGCACATAGTTGTAAATCTTGGTATGTCGTAAATCTACACTTGTTGTTGGTTATCTCCTAACTATTACACACTGCTACTGGCTACACTAACCAAATGGAAGTCTCAACAAGTCCTTAAGGTGTTGGTACGGTGGTGCATGGTGTGTGTTAGATCCAAGTAAAGAAATACTTCACGTTAATTTGTTTTTTTCAATTCTGTCGTCTCTCTAGTAAATATCTGTGGACACATGGACCTAGAGGGTTATATACAATATTCAAATACTCAAAACTTGAAGTCACTTAATGCTTGTACAGTGCAAATTGTTGAGGATTGGATGGAAATCTCACAAAGTTCGTCGTGAAGTCTTTTAATTGCAAAGAAGAAGAAAATGGCTGCGCTCCGTTTGTATTGAACTCGCAATGTACCAGTATACCATTATAGTTGGGTCGTGTAGATGTACTTAGGTATGTATAGTCTTACTAACAGTAGTACCAACTACACATAAATACTAGGTAAGAATGTTCACATAACATAAGGTTTATATCAGGGTTGGCATTTCCAGGAACTTAAGCATGCTTTGTCCAGGAAATATGGAAAAACAAGGAAAAATACGGTAAAATACGGAAAAACACGGAGAAATACGTAGTAATGGAAAAAATCCACATACTATATGTATAAGCTTATACTTACACCATGCATATCCCTTCCTTATACCCAGAAACGTTAATATAATACTAATAAAAGATTTATAGACATTTCTAATCTGTTGAGTTGAGGCAAATAAAATAAAAGTTGATTCCAATAAAAGAAAAAGTATTCGTATGAAAATAGCAAAAATAAACTACATGAAAGAAAAATCTCTAAACGAAGTATACTAAAAAAGGCATCAGATATGCTGCAAGTCATCGGTAAGTATACATAGTTAATGAAAGTATACATAGTGTTATTAATTACTCAACTTATTTAAGTAAGGGTTCTACAGAATGAACATTATCAAGCAATACTTTACATTGCTTTGTATTAAATGCCATGCAATTGCTATACGATAATCTGATCTATGGGAATTTTAGGAATACGGCAAATTGGGAGAATGCAATGTACATTATAAAATCCCATGTACAGTAACCAGTAACTAGCAAATAACAGCTGAACTTAAAATACGCAATGTTAAACAACATTAAAACCGATACAAAAGGATTTGTTGTCCGATGACTAGGAACTTGAGATTTTACACGAGAGGAACATGCGAGGGTTGTATGATTCTGTGTAGTAAATACGACAATATTAGAATTGATTAATGCGTGTTCATTAATGAAATTGCATTTTTCCTTGCATTAGTTGTTTGACTTGAAACTTGTATTTTAATTGTGTGCTATTTATAAAATTCAATATACTTCAATAATCAATAGAATGAAAGAGTATAGTAGAGAATAGAGAATAGGAAGTAATTGGGAATCGTAGCTACTTATGTGCATCTACACATGCAGTTATGTGTATCTTAAGTTATAATCCGTATTTATCCGTATTTTTCCGTATTTTTCCGTACGGAAAAAGAAATTTGACTTCCTGTAAAATACGTATTTTTCCGTAAATTTCCGAGGTACCTTTTTTCCAGGATTTTCAACCCTGGTTTATATAAAGTAATTAACTGCATCAATTTCACATTAGTGTATACCTATATACGTAAGGTGCGTCATTTCTTGGTTGTATTTGTGATGTATGGACATTTCATACTACTAAAAGCTGCATTTTTTATTGTTGTGAAAAAATGTTCATGGATTTTCTTTGTAGAATTATTTGTAGGACTTTTAATGCAATTTGGTGGTAACCTGCGTTAGAGTCATAGTCAATAGCGCCAATAGGTTCGCTATAGTCATTAATGCATTTTTTATTATAGCAAAATGGTCTGGCACATAATAATCTCTCGAGGTATTAAAAGAGTGGTTTAGTGAATAACACGTTGACTTGATGACCATGTTGAGATCAACTCATAAAGAAAAAAATTGTTCACACAAGACACGTATTGTAATGTACATAACAATTATAAGTAGATTTATACTCTACATAGGTTTATGTTCTGCTTACAAGTGCACTGCAAACTAATCGTTTGGAAAAATTTCAATTTTTGCTGAATTAATGTAGCAGACATTCAAGATTCAATGTAAAAATGCTACATACCCGGTATATAACTAGTAAATGTTAGATTTTATGTTATAAGTCAATCACTGTGTAGCGTATTTATCTATTTTTGAATCTGCATTTGAAATTGACCATAAGTAGTAATCTACTTACTTATAGTCACTCATTCATTATATTCATGTAGTGAAGCTATAAGGTATACGGAATACTTTTATGTAATGTTCATCTTCAATTTGGTTCTATTCTGTTGTATGCAAGGAGTTGAATGCGTGTTTAAATACAACGGGCAAGCAGCGAAGGAAACCAAGAGAGAGTATATGTTATGTAATGTAAGTACCTATGGGTATAGGAGTAACTGATATAAAAAATTGAAAAATGAAGTGTCTGATCTATCTGCTGACCAAAGTGACATAATAGACAAGTCCAAAAACGCCTTCTCAAATAAGCCGACATTACCTTAACGTCTATTTACTCTCTGCTGATCATATCTTTCTCTTTAAATCTTCCTTTCCCTCATTCCTTTCGTCCCTCCGGCATTCCTTTCCAAGCACACATAAAGGTCCTTGTGATTTCTCAACTATTTCTCATCAATATATAAATACACATGCACGTTTCGTATATTATACGGAAAGATCATAGCATATTCTTCATTATGTCTGTATGTATACTCACACGCACAGTACATAGATAAAATTTACTTTCCAATTTTTCGTTTAAAATATGCTTGTAAATTCGAACAAGCATTTTCCAATTTTCCTACCCTTACCAACTTTGTTCTTTGAAAATGACTAATTTTTGTAAAATGTGTGAATGTTAGCAAAGAAGAATTGACAGAAAACCGTTTTTCAAGAAGTAAAATTAATGAACATTCGAATTAGAGTGGAGCAAGAGCAAAGGATGGATTTTTGGAGAAATGGATGCAATACACTGAACGCATACTTTCAATACTTTTTGTAAAGATATATACACTGCTCACATCAGTCTCATGAAGTTAACCAACTACCTAGTTGGACAAAATCGTATATAATAAGCCGTATAGAGCTGTTCTAATGATTTCGAAAGCATTTTAAGGTCCGGGGGGTTTTGAAATGACAAATGAGAGCAACAGCAGGTAGCTCTCACCAGCAGGGGGGACTTACCGGCCCGGAAAAATAACCACCAAGAAAAAAATCCATCACAAATCTGCCAAGTACCATATATACTTGTGCTAAGAAAATCAAACCACCTTACCTACACAGAAGATAAATATAAACCTGAGGTTGAAGATAGACCATTATACCAAAGCTGCTCCAGCTAGTTAGAGAATTAACTTGCTTTATGTACTTACAATGAGTAATCGTCGTATTTTATGAAACTAACATCGTATATGCATATTGTGTGGTTTATACGAAGAGTTTAAAACTTTAAAGTTGTTCTCATGCGACCAAATCGACAGGGTTATAAATAATTGCAAATTTTATACCTTATTGCTCGATTGCTAGGTTGCTACTGTTAACATTTACCAATTAAATGAATCTCTACTATAGCCTGCAGTCTACATTTCTACGATTGATAATATAAGTTAAAAATTCTAGAAGTTAAATGTTTGGCTTATGCACTTAATGGATGTAAATGACAAAAAGGCTAAACTAAACTAAACTTTTTCAACAAGAAAACAGATTAAAACTCATGGTCAAACAACAATTCTATCGTCTCAAATTGTATGCCTTTAAAAAGTATCGTGATAGACAGTGTAACATGGGGTTATCTTCACTTTTCACAACATGCAGCATTTTATTTATAATTGCATTTTACCATTTCCAGAATTACAAACAAGAAATAAATTGTAAATGAATTCGATCAAGTACGGATTACAATAGAGCAAATAAGGTCAATGTATAAGATTAATATCCTAGTTGCAACTACCTAATTATTTGCACATAGGCATCATCACCTACATCTTTTTAATACTAAAGCTTTACCATTGCACAACACAATTTTAATCTACAATTTTTGCACATTATGCACATTTTGCTTGTACATTGTGTACATATTAAGTATTATACAATATATCTTTTACATTACGTTACTTATAGTATTAAACATCAATTAATTTGAATACACGATGAATACCTTACAAGTAGCAGTTTAGTTCAATGAATATGCAAAACGCAAACTAGTAGTGTGTATGTGTAAAGTCAAGTATGAGTGAAGTCTTACTGTTAGTCACTTTATAACTTACCTACTACAATTCAATCAGTAATGTACAAATCTATACTACTCAGGCATAATTGTAATTATGCCTGAGTTACTTACTTCCTACCTCTGTTTAATGTTTAAGCACAGCACAACAAGTATCTATACTCTACAAATTTATACTAGGTTTTCATTCCCAGTCCTTCAGTTTCTGAACATAAATACTTGGTTTTAGATTTACCCTTTATCCAAATTCACGTTACAATTGTATAAACTGTATGTATAAACAAACCATTATAAACAATTGAGCAAAATTCAACAATAAACGGTATAATATATTAATTTTAAACTACACAAAAAATTTCACGTTCCACTAAAACTAACACTTTGTAAACAGACTTTCATTGTGTAATATTAATCTACAGCATTAATTAAGTGATGTGGTTTAATTTTAGACGACTTTTGGAATTCAGAATTGTGAATATGGGTCCTAATTGGGCAAAAGATGTATAACTAAATTACTGCCTTAAGATGTAAAGAGTATTACTTCTTCTTTGGTTTATTCACTGGTCCTTTCTTGGGAGATGAATTCACTTTTCCACCTTTGCCACCTTTGACGGCTCCTTTCCCGACTGGTTTAGCTGCTCCCTTCTTCTTCAAGCCGCTATTCCAATACCATAAAATCTGTGATGCAATCATACCGTTGGCAAACGAGGAAGTGGCATATGTTAGAATGATGATATTGTCGCCAGTCTCCTGGACAGATGTGAAAATTCTAGCAACGGACCCTAAGAATAGGCTAAACACCGTGACTGCTGATAGTTGTCCTGTAGATTGATTTCTGAAATTGGTCGTCGCTTGAAGAAACTAAAATTCATAAAATGTTAGTTAAATATACTAATAAAATTACATAGTTTGTCAAGTTGGTAGTGTAATTCTGGTATTTAATGTACCTTGCTGATGACAATTATTGGCAGATTAGCAGCTTGCATCGACCACAATACGTCAACTGGGGTCAGTCCTGAAATTAAGGAGTACACGGCTGCTCCATACGCGACCATAAAGCTCAAGACTAGGAGGAAACTTGTATAGTTGTACCACAAAACCAACAGAGCTATAATGGATGTCTGGATTGCGAGAAAAAGTGCTTCTCCCCATGCACTGAAATAATATTCATTCGTTTAAATGCAAAATCAATTGAATCATATAATAAAATGTGAATGTAACTCACAAATCAACATGCGTCGATTTCTCACAGCACAAGTATTACCAATTATTATTTTTATTTTGCATGTTATGTTTCACCTGAAAGGAAATCCGTGTATATATGAGTATGACATGTTAGAAGTGATCGCGAACAATTCCATCAGGACGCTAATCAATGTGATTCCAGCAGCACTTTTTCCTCTGAAGATTTTTAAAATCTGAGGGACTTTCACTAAATAAATTTCAACAATTCTCAATTAATTGCAAGTAATATTTATAATGCTTCTACAATGCTCACATTTCACAATTACAGCCATCATTGACAGGGACATTGAAACATATTGGCAAATCTTAGAACCTTACCCAGCAGAGAGCCAGCGATGATTCCGAATCCAAGTCCCTTGCTTAAAGAGTGTTTTAAGCATTTCTCTATTGTACACAGAAATCAGTAAATTTCTCGTATTAAGATATACATAAAATATATAAAGCTGTGCATTTTTAACAAGAATCGCTACATCATAAATAATACTTACCGTCTAAAAAGTCGAATTCGTCAAAGAATTTTGTAACACATGTCTCAGTCAAAATCGGTGTCAATAAATGCTTGACTGTGTCAAGGTATTCCATGGTTAATTGCAAGCTATAATATCACAAATGCACGATATAATAAATTACAAACGGAGACACACAAAATGGGAGGAGGTATCCAATAAAACCCTCAGTATATGTCATATAATTGATAAATCTATGAGCGTCTTACTTTAGTTAGTAGGAGTTTATGGTTTCAAATGGTGCTGATAATTGTTGTTTTCTGGCAGACAGCAGAACCTAAAAAGACAACAGGGATCCAAAATTATTTATATGCTTCAAAATGCAAGACACGAAAAATACCTAAGTGTAAAAATCAAAGCAGTTACTACCCAAGTGTTGGCCACGTTGTCAGAAAAGTTCACCTACACTTACAGTATCGACTAAACCCACAATAGTGAAAGTTATTATATTTAATGTGCTTTTAATCATATTTAAGTCAATTGTATAAAATGATAAGACTGTTTGTAACGTGATAGCACACACACAGGCTGCATACTACACTACATAGTAATAGGCTGATTGAAGTTTTACAAGTTTTCAATTGATATCACGAAGCTTGTTCCTGCTACTATCCACTTATCTCATTCAGACAATTAGTCAAGACTATAACCTATGTACCTTAAACGTTAAACGAACCTAAACACTTCAATTTTACATACATAGTCCAGTTAGGAGTTAGATTTACAGCCTAGATTCTGGATGACATAGTAATTATGACTTAAAGAACCTATTGAGAAAAGATTTGCAGACAGAACATACAATATCTGTGCACATTTATACAGAAGATAACAACAGCTTTAAATTAAGCATATCTATCAGCGATATATTTTGCTTTAATCCTAGTTTAGTTGAAGTTCAGTCATCAGTGTGACACCTTCATAAACTTCATAATATATATTAAGCTCATTAATAACTCACATAAATTGCAAATAGCCTGCTGCAAAACTGAATGTGCAAGTCACAATAGTCACAAACAAGTAGTTTACTTACATTTACATTTGGACATTGGACTATTATTTTTACATGATTTAACACAGAAGCAATACTTTTCCTTTACACTTTATAATAATATCGTATGTTATTCTAAAAATAAAACGAACGAACCTCTTTCCTTGAAATATTGGACGCTGATTTTCTGTTGCCTGTTCTTAATTTGACTTCACTTAAACACCGAAAATTTCGTACTCATAATAAAATTATGTACTGTCGAAAAACTTTACAAAAAACAAGCTACACGTCAAAATTTTTGAAAGCACAGATTGTTGAAAGTTATCTTTCGTAATCACCGGCTTTCCCACACAGAATGCGCAGGGGCTCATAGAAGAGACCCGACGCCCGACGTTACGAACACACAAGAGAGCCGACGATTACCCGACTGTGGGCGACAATATC
>JABASD010006501.1:0-10116 GCA_019776165.1 Pogonognathellus flavescens | reverse complement strand
ATAAACGAAAAATACAATCATATTGGATATAAACAAAATTTACTTCAGCATTAACTCGAAATGTTTCCATTTGAATTGCATTTTCAAAAAGTAAACACAATGAAGCAAACGAAGGTCGTTCATTTCCATCGCAATTCCAACAGGCAATCATTCCTTCATATCTGCAATTGTTCCAAAAGTTTCAGTATGCACACAATGTACAATACGTATATAATTTCAAATTTTGAGAAATAATTAATTTATGTAAGAGACATACAATTCATTTGACGCGTATTTAGGTCTAGGATTTCGAAGTCCCTGTTCTAGTTGGCACACAAATTCCATTGTAGGAGATAGTCCAGGATATGGAAGTTCACCTAAGGAGAATATTTCCCACAGTGTTATTCCGTAAGTCCATACGTCAGTTTTAACGTTGAAGACATTCTTGAGAAGTGATTCTAACGCAAGCCATCTCCAGGGTAACGGATCCTTCCCCACTTTCTTATATTCATCTGAATAGTAGGTCCTTCGGCTTAAACCAAAATCTGTTAACTTGGTATTCCAGTCGGCAGTCAGCAAAATATTTCTTGTAGCCAAATCACCATGTACAACCTAAAAGGCAATTCGTTATTTGTAAGAGAAACCGCTTTTTATGTTGTAGTTGGAACTATGAAATGTATACCACTTGGCTTAATCAATACCTTTTTTGAATACAGGTAATCCATGGCACCGGCAATTTCTGAACACCATTTCAGAAGTGATTTGATTGTGTAATTTGTTGTTGCTGAAACCTCCGATGTCAACTCCCTGTTAAGAAGCAATGTATACAATACAACATTAATAATTTTTTAATTAATTTCTGTGATTACAAAATGTGTTTTAATTATTGTATCCAAACGATTGGATTTAAATGTTACGGCAGTGTCTGGGAATCCTTGAAATACGATGCTAAAAAAGGACATTTCTGGAATCTTTTTTTGTTGGAACGCAGATGACGTTCTAATGATCCCAGTGCGCAAAACTCTATCGCCACGTATATTACACCTGATAAATATTAACGAAAAAAATATAGCTGTGAAGCAGCTTAGAAACAAAATTCTGTTGAAATAAAGCATATATATACTTTTGATTTCTCCATACCTTTCCGAACTTATTGCGTGTATGCTCCGTGCAATTCCACGATATGTTGATGATTTCCAATGTACATCAATAATTTTAATTGCGAAACTAAAGACTTTAAATGAATCGTGCTTCCGGAAGACTTCAGACTCTTGAATGCCACATCACTGTTTAATTTTGCTATGGTTCCCTTGTAAACAATTCCGAACTCTCCACACCCCAAATTTTACTTTGGTCTAACCAAAATATTTAGAAAAGGATATTTAATCATTATAATTTATCAAAAAAATTGTGATTTTGCCGCACACGCAATTTTAATTCGAATGAACATAAAATTACTTCCTACACAAAAGCAATCACAACCTGATTTATTTTTTTTCTCTTATTAAACATTATTTGGTTTATATTGAAATTTTAGTAAAATTTCTATTTATGCCGATCATCTGCCTGGGAACTAATATTCAGTAAAAATAAATTGATGTTTTTAATAACGGGGTCAACTATACAATTTTGTCCAATTGATCATCTTGACATAGATTATCAGCTTATACTAACGCTTAATTATAATATTTTATTAAAAGAATTATTATAGTAGTCGACGTAGAGGTAAAATTTTAGTTGTGCTATACGTATGGTTGGCTAATTTAGAAAAAGATCCTAACAGATATAAATAAATTAAAAAATACAAATTATGTGAGAGTCTACATAAAATTATTATATAACGCAATTATTATTGATTAAACTTAAAAAGATTTAGAGTAATTGAAATTAAATATTTGAAGTATCATAGCCAGGCGCGTAACTAGAAATGCTATTTTTGGGGTAATAAGTTCATTCCAAAGGTGTAAATCTTAATACTGCTGCTTAATGAGAAAAACACGCGCAAAATTAAGGTTTAAATTGACCACAAAAACAATAAATTCGGACGTAGCGCAAAAAATGTGACTAGTTTTGTCATATTTGAACCAATTTTACACTTTTGGCTTGCTTTTGAAATTTACAATATTATCTAGTGTAAATTCTAAAAATTGGGGGAAGACGGGGGAGAGGTGTGCACGGCCACCCCGTGACCCCCTTCTAGATATGGCCTTGGCGATGATAACCATTACATATTTATTTATTGTTATTAAAAGCAGTTACCTATACAGAATGAATGTTTTTCCAAATCCCACTGATTATCGTATGGCATTTCCAATACGTTTTTTGTATTATCATCAGTTTTACCTCGCAACAACAGCTGTAAAATTTCTTCCATCTCCAATGATTGTTTCATCTATGTAAAAATTATAATCTTTTAAATGTAATATTTTAGTGCGTTGACAATGTAAAGAGTAAATATTGTAGTTGATGGATAATATTGATTAATGTGAGATCAAAATCGTTATTTATTCAAAAAAGATTAAAAAAATGAAAGCAATCCAACGTTAATAACCTTTAATTTGCGAATATACCAGTAAATTGTAGCCGCGATAGCCATAATTAGCAAAATGACGGCTGATACAATCAGAGCAAGTTGAGTCCCAGACAATATCGAACCTTTATAAAAGTTTTAATACTGTGTGAAATATAAAACCACGAAAGAGAGTATCGTATCAAAATCTACCGTTTGTGTGAACTGAAATGATTTTGGATTTATTTCCAGCAGCATTCGTCGCTGTACACAAATAATCGCCTTCATAACTTTCATCATAAGTGGGAAAACGCACGACCGAATATAGAGAAACATCGACGATTAAATCAATCGACAAATTCTAAAAAAAATAGTTGTGTGTAAAACTAATATTAAAAACAAAGTTTCAATTTATTATAAGATGACTACCTGTCCTGACAATGGTAGCCATTGTATTTACGGCTTTGGTAATCCAGTGGCTTGACATTTTATTTCTTTGTTTGATTCTCCGGTGTCAAATAAAAATTGAGTCGGTGTTTGAACAATCGATGGTGCAATGGCATCTATAGTGGTATTTAAAAAAAAGTTCAACACACACGCACACGAAACACTTTCCTATTATAGTAAAATAAAATATATTTCCACCATAAATTTTGATGTCCAAAGATTCAAAAACCCATTCTTTTGAATTTTGTAATTTCAAAATGCTGAGACGAGGTGCCGCACAAATGATTTTTTTGATATTTTTATCAGCAACCATAATGTTGACAGAACTGAAAGGATTCGCTATGTCTTTTACATTGAAATAATTTTGCTTTAATGATACATCCAAATTATCTGAAAGATATTCTGAAAGGTAATAAAAATATTGAATAACCCATTCTTGTATTGAATTTGTAATTTGCATGTTTTTAGAACCAACCTGGCGGAATAAGTTGTTGACTGCCATTTTTATATTTGAATAGCCATCGAATGCCTTCTTCAAAATAGAACGAATTAGCTTCACAGTAAAATGTAAATTTTACCGGATCATTGTTAATCATGATTTGTTCATTCGACCCTACATTTTGTAGATTTATAATTGCTTCTTTAGGAGGTTCTGCATTAATTCCGAAATCTGTATCAAAACAAAATGTTCACTTGAAAAGTTCACTTATATCCTGACCAAACCTAATTTTTTTCGAGATTTTACTCAGAATAAATTCTTTCGCAATGTTGCAATTAATTACATAATTTCACCATAATAAATAATTTATACAGTCACTGACTATTATGATTATGTTACGCGCGTACGTACATGTTTTTTTGTTCAATCCTACGAAATACAAATTCCAGAAGTTATTGACAGTATCATCATACGCAAAACTTTTTATAAGTCTTCTTAATATATTCTGGCAGTAAAATATTCCTTTTTGTGAAAGTTTAATTCTAGCACAGCTTGCAGATGATGTTTGGTGGCAGGAACTTTTTATATTATCCCTTGACTCTTTTTTCTAAGAATATGTTTAACATGTTTGAAAGTAATGGATCTATATACGTTGAAATATTGTTTGAATGGAGGTAATGATTAAACTCACAAGAAGGTATCCCATAATTGAACAAATGATCGGATTGCTGCAATACAACTCTTGTACGGTTACCAGATCCTTTGCAACACACTCCAATTCATGCATGTTAGACAAATGCCAATATGAGCCCGCTAAATCTGGGAACATATTCAAAGTAATAATGGGAGCTTATGAAAAAAATTCAATTTCCCAGCCAGTTAATCCAATAATTTATTTTCCTACCTGTGCGTTTAACTATTTTCCAAGCTTCCAGTACTGAGTCGGTTCTTTCGTCCGCACAGAAATAATCCACTGGTTTGTCAATTTGAAGATTGGAAGTAATACACACAGCAGTGTATAAAATTTGGTTATTAGAAAGATCAATCGTACTCGTACTGCTCATTGCTGAGTTACAATCTATACTAGAACTAGAAATGGAATAATTTAATTTAATTAATTAGCAATGTACATGTTCTCGTATTAATTGCCTTGAATATAGAATTTTCATTCTCCAATCAATAGCCTAATTTGTATAGTATTAAATAATTTCTTTTGTTAAATTCTGTTTGGAAATTTTGAAGTCCCCCAAAATTAAATTAGAAATAACATCTGCCTTAAGTACATTACTCCAAACAATTGTCGCATTGATGAAATAGTCTGCTGTAATTTTATTAGGGGCAGCAATTTAATGAACCGCTTTATCGATTATGGCAACGAATTTTCTATTACATGGTTTTACTCAAGTGAATTTTTTCATCATCTTGAAAATCTGATTGAGAATCGCCGGTACAGAATAAGAATGCCGTAATATTACATATTCATGAAGACATCTTTTTTAAATATTTTTTGATACCCACACCCCTGTAGGACAAGAGGATGTCCTACAGGGGGTGTGGGTATCGAAAATCGGACAAAGGTGGGCATAGGGTGGGTAGGGTCAAGAAAGGCCAAAAAACGCAGCCATCCTTTATGGATGACCCCTAAGTTTTATTTGAAGAGTTAAGCCCAAAGCACCATGTTCACTTGTCAGGGACTAATCACTGCTTATGTATTGATAATTACGTGATGACAATAAATTCAACCTTCACTCATTAATTCATTAGACCGCGAATTGCATGTATTCTTCCATTTTAGTGCAGAAAATTCATTGTTGCAGAAATTAACGCATCAAATCCTCAATTTCGTTATGTCCATTGAAAAAAATCTACTTCTTTCAAATTTTCTGTGGGGACATTTATTAGCAATGTCCCCACGGCGAAATGTCTGTGCGGACATTGTCCCGAAGTCCCCACGGTTCTGACGCCTATGCGTACCCAGGATATCTATTTGGTGGGGGCACACAAAACATTTAGTGCAAAAGAGTCTCATATTCGC
The DNA here is from genome assembly GCA_019776165.1 of Pogonognathellus flavescens. NCBI lineage: Eukaryota > Metazoa > Arthropoda > Collembola > Entomobryomorpha > Tomoceridae > Pogonognathellus > Pogonognathellus flavescens. The sequence goes on along the minus strand of JABASD010006501.1, from coordinate 4,707 downwards.
GCGTACCAAACTTATAGCAAATTTAGGTTAAAATATGCCATAAATACACCATATGTCCTATTGGCTCCGCCAGTACCCCCCCTCTCGGTACGTCCCTGACAGCAAGTCATATATGTTGTTTCAAATAAAAAAGCCGAACTCACATTCAGCAAGAAGTAGAAATGCCGTAGCAAGCAAAGGAAGCGCGGTGCCAGCCAGTTAACTTAACAGAACTATAATGGCGACAACGATCAACCAATATACAGAAGTAATTTTTATGTTCATATTTTTTGACAAATGAAACTTCGTATTAAAATGATAGTTGGCTTTGTGTTTATAATTTGTTTAGGTAAAAATATTTCCAACTTGTTTTAATTCTCGTAATTATAAATTATTTTCTCTCTATTCCATTTTCCCTGAACCCCATGCCGACCAAAAAGTCTTAAATTGAATGACTTACTTATCATAAATGTTGTTGTGCGATATTTTGAACGATGGTGGTTGACCGTATAATTGACATTTTAGTTCAAATTCCCAGCCATCTGTATCTGTACTAATAATATTAGAATTGTATCCTTTTTCATCATTGGCATATTGGAATCTCGTGTTCATGAAAGCAACTTTTGGCGCTAAGACGTAACTATCGTTAAAGAATAACCGGTACGATGCCGAGTATACTGTAAAAATTACCAATATGTTCATTTTCAATTTGAAAGACCAATAAAAATATAATCATTTATATATCTTGAAATAAAATATTAAAGTAATAATACAATACATTTATAACTATGTATTTTGGCTTACTCGACTTTTGGGCAACGATACTGAAGTTAGTATAATATGGCTCATTTTCCTGATAGCAACTGTATTTTCCTAACAAATCACTTTTATTTCCGTTTGCATAGAGAAGTATACCATGAAATGTATAGTTGTAAAGCAACATTTCGGTTCTGTTATCTACATGCTTCCGTAATTTTAATTCTGACTTCGAAATGCAGGGAATGTTCACCGCGTCACCATTTTCTGTCCATCTCAAATTATCTATCTGCAATTCTTTTTCTTCTTCCATCCAATGCACATGATTAACATTTGAGTCTGCAAGCAAAATTTTTTGCATTCTGTGTTATGTTTTAAATGCTATTATATAAAAGAGCAAAAGAGCAACTTGAATGTGATACTTATTTACTTACCAGCAAAATACAAAAAAATTACGAAAGATTCGGTCGGATATTGCAACGTTGAAAATGTGTACAAAACGACATCAACGAAACTAGTCCTAGGAGAAATATGAAGGTGATACATATAAGTTGCAGTATCAGTTATATCCACAATTTCTCGTCGCCAAGTCATATTCAAATAATCTCGCTCAACAAATCCATCCTGAAATTTTACTTTGACTGTGATGGCGTAAGTAGAACTGCAAATGAATGATTCAAGTGCATTAAAATCGTCCATGTGTACTAACAAAGATCGGTTATCAATAAATTTGCAAAATGTATTATTTTTGCTAGACCATCTTTGAATAACCGAACAGTTGAAACGAAAATCTTGAATCTGGTACAATGTTTCGTATTTTGTGGAACATACCGTGGCATTTGAATAGTCCGGTGTCTCACTCTTTGATATACTGAATTGCAAAACAAGTAAGCAAAAGAAAGTTAATAAATGCAGCACTTCTGTATTTAAATTACGATGTACCATTTTCAATTATTGTCCTTCAACAGTGATACATGAACCAAAGATAATGCAATTATGAAGTTTTCTACATTAATACTTCGCTATTTATTCTGACTAATGTTCAGTGGCATAATACTAAAACTGCAGAGAGTTTTAGTTTTGCTGTTATGCATTATAGCATTTGCAGCTATAAATTTGTTAGCCCGTAAAGCTATGCTATGGTTATAGTGGCAGTTTCTAGTTCTGCGAATTTTTGTGAATTTATGTTATGTTGTACAGTTTCATCCAAGTTACTAGCCACCAGGATAAGTAGGACAGTATATTGGGCACGGCTTATATTTACTATTTCTATTTAGTTAAATCATTATGAGCTTAAAATAATTTTATAAATAAAATTATATTCGTTCATACACTACAAAATACATTATAATTGGATTGTACATTCACTGTCGTTTGGATTTCCTTTTTACGGGTGATAAGTAAGCGGTTGAGGTTGCTTTGTTTTATTTTTAACTTTACGCTTTTGTAGTCTGATTACCTACAAATCCTGCAATTCTTTAGAAATATGCCATATCTTCAATGACTATTGTTGTATTCTATTTTGCATTTCTTTTTTCTGCATAATTTTCCTGGTTACTACTGATGTATAAAAATAGCCGTTCTAGGTGTAGGTTAGAACCTGCAGTAAGGCCAACAAAACCATATCTGGTTACCCGCATTTATTTATGATGCATTGTTATTATCAAAAGTTGTATCGATTATTAATAAAAATAATACTTCAGTAATATGATGTTTTAAATATTTGTGTGTCTACTCCCCCACATAAATTTTTATAGTTTAAAGTATTAATTATAATATATTCATATTAAAAACTGCCTGTAATAATAATACCAATGTCTACTTCATAAATGGAGGCATTTGGTTACAATCAACATTTTTTAACAGAAGCTTCTTTATAGATACGTTTTGTCTGTCTGTTATTCTGCCTATCATTTATAGCGATATCTCTACAACGAATCAATTTATATCGTTCAAACTGTGTGAAAACAGATGAGAGTAACGATATACAACTTGTGTTTTGACAACAGCAGTGGCTAAATCAGTTGAAAACTTGAAAATAGTAAACATTTGTTCAGTGGCGTAACACCAAGCTCGTGGGGCCCTTAGGCAACTTTTAATCGCGGGCCCCAAGTCAGACAACGAGTAGCAAACCGTTTTTGGCGGAGGTAAAATTCAAAATATTTGCACCAAATTTGTTAATTTTTTTTGCCTAAATTAGCAAACTGAAAAAGCTATATTCTCGCAACTTTTTTAAATCAACTGAAAGTTTCAAATTATAAGCCTAGGGTGCATAGGCGTCGGTAGGTGTTTGGGAGAGTGGGGACATATTTTTGCGAATGTACTAAATAGATAACATTTACGCGCGCAGCGCGAATTTTTCTACGTGTTTTCTCTCATTTTAGTGTAAAAAATTCATTTCTTTGATAAATTGACGCATAATATGCTCAGTTTGGCTATGCCCTTTGAAAAAAATCTACTTCTTTTGCATAAAATCTACATTTATTAGCAATTTCCCCACGGCGAAAGCTATCTGGGGAAATTGTCCCGATGTCCCCACGGTTCCAACGCCTACGCTAGGGTGTATCTACGGGGATGGTGCTCGTGACCTCACAAATTGCTCAAAAGATGTTATTTGCGGCCGAAGGCCGCAGAAAACCAACGTTTTACACTTTGTGATTCCCCCTAAACTTTTTGTGAACCTACCAAATTGCAATATTGGTAGCTATTTCTAGATTTGCCTTTAACATGGCAACATCTACCATTTAGTAAAAGATAAATTTTCTATTCATCAAAATGGTATACATATTTTTCTTCGTTGAGATATCTTCATATTTAGATGGATTAAAGAGCAAATATTGCTAAGTAGAGGAGAAAATGGAACGACTATTTATAACAATGTACATACTGGAGGTACTTTTCGGAATGCTTAGTATTCAAATACTCATGTTATGAACAATTTTTAGAATAAGCAAAACATTGTTGAAAGTTTAAAATTTACAGATGCGAATATTCACAAACGCATGTGCAATTTAATAGTAATTATAAATCACAATTTTATATAATTATTTAAATTTCAAAACTATGCCCGATTTAATGTACTCGTTCCGTAATGCTTATGGGGGCCCCTTCGGGGCCCCAGATATATGCGGGGGCCCCTACTTTCTGCCTACCCTGCCTACCCTGGATTTACGCCACTGCATTTGTTCGGTTGCATAGATGGATAATGGATGTGCATCTTACGCTACTCTTTCACATCTGTTAAGCAATAGTTCGGTTATTTGTAATATTAGCGAGTAGCGCGAAAAATTTGACTGCGTTTTGTCACTTCAGAGTGTTTCACATTTTTGACTTGTTGATTTTGAAAATTGCGGGTGGGGGGAGATTGGCCGGCACCCCTTGACCATCCTCTAGATACGCCCTTGCTGACGGATTCTGTAGAATTGCAGGTGTTGAATAGTTAAAACCACATTGAACATAAAAGTCATTTTACCTTATACCGTAATACAAGTTCTTAAGAAACTCTGAACAATATTTTGCGGTTTTCTCTCTAGTTAAATATCGCAAACATTATTCTCATTCCTCAATAATTAATTGTTATACTCTCCGGTAAAAATAGCTTGGCTTTATTGTTTTGCAGTTTTAAAGGCGTTGTTATTGTTCTGCAAAAATGAATATGTCTTATGCAAATGTTGCATACTGTCGTCACTGCCTTGTATTGAAATTTTCTAAAAATACAAAATCAAGGACCTCGCCTTGCACAATTTATTGTTATATTATGCATTGCAGGCTTTGAATATCGAGATAATTTGTTGCAAACCAATTAATTCTATTTTAAAAACATTTGTTGTGTACAAAATAAAACTTTATGAACATACGAGTAAGAATTTTTAAGTACACTGACAAAAATAAACGATCCATTTTCCCTTTTACTGTGGAATATTTCCCCACGCATCTACTAAAATATGAACATAGCCCAACTAAGGGAAATAT
>JABASD010006500.1:0-10117 GCA_019776165.1 Pogonognathellus flavescens | reverse complement strand
CATACCCGTCCTATGTATTCTGCGGTTCCATTTTCAGGCCACAGTTTTCGACCGATTTCTTTCAAATTTTTATAGAATATAGTATTTGCAAATATCTAGTACATGATGAGCTCAAAATTTAATGTTTGGGTCATCTTCAAAGTTTCAACGGTTAACATAACCGTGACCTTGAAACTTTGAAGCCGTCGGCAACTTTGAAGGTGACCCAAGCATTAAATTTTGAGCTCATCATGTACTAGATATTTGCAAATACTATATTCTATAAAAATTTGAAAGAAATCGGTCGAATACTGTGGCCTGAAAATGGAACCGCAGAATTGGCAAGAATACATAGGAAGTGTATGGACCGCAATGCCCCACCTGCTACCTATAAGCTTAGCCTTAACAGGATTTAATAAAATATGAAAAAGAGGAAATCGACCAGATGTGGAACGTTGCAAAACCCCCCGTATCCGATTTGGTTCTCTTTCATATATATTATGTTGTATCCCTTACCTTCAGGATCAAGTTTGAGTAGGGCAAAAACAAAAACTGAATGCACGTTTGCTCCTCAGAGAGAGGTAAAGTTATAGCAATGATATCTACAATATTACGTGGATTTCCGTCCAACACATCATACGGGTTTGGATAATTTACAAGACGGGCATTTACATGCTATTTTAAATACACGTCATCGTTTTAATAAAATGTAGATAAAATAAAATAAAAATTACACATATGTTACATACGTATTGAATACGTAATATGTAACCTACTTTCAGCTTGGAGACTACAAATTAATTTTCTTTGAAAAGCGCTAAATAGATTTACGATTCTGACATGCCACGGCTATAAATAAAAATAAACCGGTTCAAAACCCCAGTAGCAAAGTAACGACGGGATCAGTGTGATGTGAATTGTGACAGACACGCAGAGCCGTAACAAGCCAGGCCCGTCCAGGATGAAAATGGGCTAGCCCAGCCCAGTTGGGAGGTCAGACGGTTATTTTGAGGGTATACATGCTTCTATTCGCGCGGAACGCGAATACTTTGAGAAAAATGCAGACTTAAATCGACCAAAAACCAATTAAATTCGCGTGGAGCGCCAAAAATTTGATTATTTTCCGTCTTTTTGGAGCCAAATTTTAGTCTGTCGGCTGTTTTTTTGAAAATTACAATGAAATATAGTGTAAGTGGGGACCTGGCCCGTCCTGGATTAAATCATACCCTAACCCCCTCGTCCTTACGCCACTGTGTGACAGTGTAACAATAACTGTGACATCCACACACCAAATGTGCCATTTAGTAGCAGTAGTAACTAATCTGACTCCGTGAGTATACGCCGTATAAAAAGCAACGGTCGTTCTAGTAGTACATAGATTAATATTCAAACTCGGTAAGTCTCTTAGTTAAAAGTTAGCGGTCTCTACTTTCAACCCTAAGTAGAATTGACGTAACAGTATTTACCTTGCAGTGTGTTTTCGAGGCTTCATTAACGCAATAGTTAGTTTAAAGGTCAAAGGTCATGAAAGAGTTGACCGATTAACGTTATATGACTTGTAGAGTAAAATTCAGAGAATTTTCTTCCTATCATAGTCATACTAATGTCAAAATATTGTACAAAGTGACACTAATTGCAATATATCAGTTAATAAACCTGTAGGAAATGCCATCGATTATAGCAACATTTACTATTTGATCAAGATACGTTTTTATTCAATAATAAAAACTTTGTAAAACTGTGAATTTCCATTTCTCTTGGATTTTTTCTTCCCGTAGCCTATAATAGTCCCACACTATAAAATGTAAAATATAATTTATCCCATATTACATTTATTAAATGATCAATCTTATTACCATAAGGAATGTGATTAGCAGAAGTATGAATATAAGCCTAATGGTCATAACAAATTCAAAAGATAAATTAACGAATACAGTTTAAAGTTTACTACATGATTTGAAAGTTAATATGAGTAGCACCAATATGCAATCAGGAAAAAAATGCATGAACACATTTCAATAACTCAAATGTGTGATAAACAATTAACCATTCACATATGATATAATAGAGTAGCGCAAGAAAAAGGTCAGAGGCTATGAATGAGTTGACCGAATGACCCCATTTACAAACTAGACCTTCGGGGGACCTAGAGACCACGTATGAGGAGTTTGGACGAATCCTGTTAATCCGTTCGAGAGACAATCGTGTCACAGACAGACGGACAGACGTAGCCACCATTCTTATAAAGCAGCTTACGCTACTTAATAAGTCGCTGTGTTGTACAAAAAAGTAATGAAACCAATTAATTATTCAACTTGCGTAACAGTTGATAGATCTGTTGTTGTCAACTCAGTTATTTATGTGATTTTCTAACCAAATTTTATTCAAAGTAAAATAATTTGTACTTAGGGCGTATCTGGGAGGATCAAAGTTTTCCCGCGACCCACTAAATTGCTCAAAATGCCCATTGGTACTTGCGAACGAAAAATGATTTAGTCTACTTTCTGAAAGAAATGAGGATTTTTGTTGTTCCGCGAACTACAACCATCATATACCGGAAACAGGTCGTAATTTTAATTGTGTAAATTCCTCCATGTTTGAGTCTAATTGGCAGACACGACTTCCTAAACTTGGACATGTACTTCGCATCTTGTTTCCTAATCCAAATATAATTTTTCATTTGCTTTAAACATTTTGTTGATAGATGGTGAAACTGTCCAGCTACAAACAATGTAATAACAAAAGCTCCGACGGAAATTATTGACCCTGTTGCTATAATCACCAACATTGAAGACGAGAATTCTTTGGACTTCACAATCAGTATATAGTTGCACACTAAAGTTAATTTATTTAAAGTAAATTGAAGCGGAGTACATAAGACGCCAGTTGTATCCTGAATGTAACTTTTGTTTACAATTTGAAGGCATCTGTAAATGTGGCACAGTGGAGTTGGTTGACGCAGGGTATCTTGTGTCACGTATGATTTTTGGTTTGGACGTAGCTCTCGTTTTAATAGTCTGTGTACTCCCGGAATGAAAGAAAGAACCACAATTATATAACCCATGATGAGGGCCCAGCCGTTAAACATTAACAAGGAGTGGAAAAACCAAATGGGGATTTTAACCCAATTTTTTAGATAGTGGGGAAAAATATTGTAAAGAAATACGTAATGATCCGGGAAGTAAATTGAAGCACATGACATAAAAAGAACGGGAAATCCAATGCATACAATGATTAACAAAAACATGAGAATTTCACTTCCGTCTCTTAAATTGGTTCCGTCCAGTATATATTTTTCTGTATAAAGATATCAGAAATTAGGAATAATGATATTTACCGATATAACCTAACAGGATTTAATAAAATATGAATAAAGAGGAAATCGACCCGATGTGGAACGTTGCAAAACCCGCAGTATCCGATTTGGTTCTTCTTCATATATGTTGTAGCCCTTACCTTCAGCATCAAGTTTGAGTAGGGATAAAACATAATCTTAATGCACGCTTTCCCCTCAGAGAAAGGCAAAGTTATAGCAATAATATCTACAATATATGTAAATTTCCGTCCAAAACATCAAAGGGGTTTGGAAGTTGACATTTCCCCTAATGTGACTTGGGGGAAAATGTGCATTCAGATTTTTCTTTGTCTCTATCTCAAACTGGATACTGAAGGTGAGGGCTACAACATGAGAAATCGGACACGGGGTTTTTTGCCGTTCCACATCTGGCCCCTTTGTACTTACTTTCAACAAAATTGAGGAAATTGAATAATCCGTTCAAATAGGACACATTATATGGCAAAACAAACCAAGTATTGCAGATTAGGATAACAAAGACAATGTGCATAGCAGTGACTGGTAGAATTATCAGATGATCCATATGGTCCATGGTAGTAAATACTGCAACACACAACAAATATATTGTGTAGGTGACAATGGATAAATGCAGTAAGCAGCCTCTAATGTTCTTTTTCCTACTTTTTTCCAACCGAAAGGCTTTAAATTTGAAATTGCAAGGAAAACTGTGAAAGAAACAACTCAGTGCAAATGCTAATTTTGTTAAAAATTTTCCTTCTTTGCTTAACATTTTTGTTTATTTTTAACAGATTTGTAAAAATCTGATTACAAAAAACTATTTATCACAAAATATATAATTGTGTTGGAAAAATTAAACTTTTGAGAGCAAGACTTTCTATCAGTTATTTCCTTCCCTTCCGAAACGGATATACTATCGGGTTTAGCAATTCCAAAAGATTTTGTCCGCATTTTGGTTTGTCAAATTTAAGTTGCCTATCCGCAGCAATTCCGCATTATTATAGTAATTGTATGTAATTTTCGATTTTATAGCAAGCATGGTCCAAATAATAATGTGCTACATATCAATTCCGGATTGATTCAGTTATCAAAGCGTCTAGGTAGCAACATGGTAAGTATATACAGTTATAAAGAAACGATTTTATAATGATTCAAATGTTTGACAAAATTGTTTGTTAATAGACCTTTAGATAAATGCATCGTTGGCGGTGGGGAAATCCCTCAGGTGCCTAAAACGAGTGTGTTTTACACGATTTTTAATCCATCGTCAGAATTCTCTAAAACTAATGCACATTCTTGGTATCGACCTGCTTAAAGGTGGTCCAGAATCTTTCCACCTTTCCAAAAATCTAAGTAACACCATGCATTGGGTCAGGTTCTCTTCAGTCAGGTTCTAGAATAACGTTTTTTCATATCTTCATATATTGTATTATTCAAAAGTTTCCGTAATTGCTGTCATCACATTTTTCAACGATTTAATTAGTACCGACTGGCAGTATGTGTTAATGTACAGAAACGCAAATGCCTTGTTTTATTTAATTGTTTGGTTTTAAAAAATTGGTTTTTACAACATATTGGTTTCAAAATATGGACAGTCAGTTGTAAAACTTTTGAATTCAACTTCTTTCGAACTTTATTTCGGAATGAACAATAATAATCAATGGTACTGCTAAAGAAACAAATTACGAGTTATCCAGTGACGCCTTTATCGAATAAAACTTTGAATTCGTCGGAGCACCAATGTAAGTAATCAGCAGATTGATGCTCTAAACAATTATTCATATTCATTTCCATGAAGCTGTGCTAAAATGTTTTTTACACTTAAAATAATTATATTCGTGTTGCATGTGAGTTGGAAGTTTATTATTTACAGTATGCTACTTTATGTTACGCTTTTGCACAACACATCTGAAATTCTATGCATATCCGTCCGTCTAAGTACAAAACGGTGACTTATTATATCAAATCATTTTACGTATACGAATACAACAAAACTGTTAGGTAACATGGATATTTTTTTGTATTTTGTGTTTCTTTATTACATTCTTTTTGCAATGGTGTATGTCAATTTGTATTTTAGAAGGACGAATTCGTGACACACGCGATTTATTAAATTCACAATCCTTATAGGGGTCACCTTCATAAGTCAAAACTTTCAATAATATTGCTGCATACCATTTTTAATATTAAAAAAGCTTTCCTTACATAAATGCTGACAAAAAATATTAAGAGGCATTTCTTCAGAGGGATTAATTCTTACAGTCGGCATGGGTACGGGCCTGAACTACAGTGAAACTGTATGAAATCATTAAGTTTTTTGAAAATATATTATGTGTAGTACATTCTAAACATTCTCCAAATTATGTCTGACACTTCTGAACATCTTCCGACGCCTTTGTCCCTAAAATCATTTTAGAAAACCTACACCATAGTTAGAGTGAGCAGTGGTCTTCATTTTTCCTTTAATGAAGGAAGACGAAATAGATAATAGATCTCCGTCGCGTCGGTGAAAAGTCTATACCCAAAAGATTGTCTCAATTTCTCAATAAGAAATATAGATAGCCTTGCTGCAATCAAAACGACGACGCGGTTGTCAAATACACTCGAATCATTTTTTCGCTAATATCTAACTAAGGTCTTATTGACATTAGTTACAATTAATATTAATTTCAACTTACAATGAAGAATTACTAAAAGTCTTACAATATTAATACGGCTAAAGTTTATTGTACATATTTAACACATTTTTAGTTTGATTAACTGGGATTTAAATCAAAACAAGGTAAACATTTCATTCATTGTAATAAATGAAAACAGAGCATTTTGTGTTTGTAATTTTTAGTTGCTGCGGTGTAATTTTTAGGAAATAGAATACAATAATTCATCAAAATAATCACCCATTTATTTTTGTTATCGCAGATTTGGGTTGGAAGTGGTGATGGTATGGTGACTGGATGTTTTTTTAAAGTGAAAACTAAAAAAATTATTAAATCGGAAATAGGTAATCCGTTCAGCTGTCAGCATCACTGAAGGAAAGAAAATATTGGTAAGAAATGATTCATTTTTGACCCATTCGGTATTGATTAGATTGTTCACGGCTATTTTAAATGCAGCAAGATAATAATTGCCTTATTTCATATTTCAATAAATACGGACAATTGACAAGGAAATGAGTAAATGAAGAAGATTTTGAATATTAGTAATGAATAATATGATTTTAGCCACAGTTAATGCTTGTAAGCCCAAGCTTAGGAGACAAGATTTACGATTACGAGAGACAAGTCGATATTTTGATCAAATGGATTCGTCAGGTGAAAAGAGAACGGTGACTTTACAAAGGAACCCTTTACTCATTAACACTGTAAGTTGTTTATGTTATGAATTTAACTAATCATTTTTGCATACCCGCAAATCCGTCTAAATCAGTAAATATTTAATGTAAAAAACTTGTGTAATATTGGAAGTTTGACTAATAAATTTTGGAATTTATTCAGGTTATCCAGTGTGTTTTTGAATACTTGCCTTTCAAAGACCTCAAGCAGTGTAGAGTTGTATGTCAAGAGTGGAACTCTGAGGCAATACAAATACTAAATGAGCAATCGAGAGTAAGATTAGTCTCCGACGAGCGACTGAAAAAGTTTATTGAATTTTACAAAGTCTATGACACTCAGGCTTTTCCATTCACAGCTTTTCAATTTTGCTGTCGCACCAATGGGATTACTGCAGATTGTGAGCAACTAATTGATTTATTCAAAACTTTACGGAAAAACATAAAATCTCTTATGTTTGAGAATTGGAGATACAATGTTGACATGAATCCCTTGATTGAGATAGCCACTAATCTAGTCAAACTAACACTTTCCACACGTTATTCCGCCGTACAATTAGATAAACTCGCAGCAGTTAAATATCTTTCTTTGAATAACTGCCATGTGAATTTGGATTCAATCGAAACCAGGATTGCTCCCTTGAGCATTTCTTTGAGATATGTCACTTTTACGCAAAGCAAAAATGTATTGCAGGATACTCTCATCAATGACTACATAGATTTCAGCGGATGTTCTGAAATTGAAATAACTGCTTACCGAGATTTCGTCATATTCGACATGTCGCGAGATATTATCTCCGCATCGAAAGTTGCCTTTGCAGGAGTCCTTGTGATAAATTGGGAAGCTCAAGCAACACCAGCAAAAGTGGATAAAAGCATGTTATCTCTGGAAAAGCACATTGTAAGGGGAATAAATCAATTGAATTTCAACAGTTCTCAGCTGAATTTATCTATGCTCCCGAAATCACTTGAGAAACTGTCCTTAGACACGAACACCTACCACAAAAATAAATGGGGGCCTCCTGACTTACCGAATTTGAAATGTCTCATTTTCAAACCACTTTTTGATGACACGACTGCCATAATGTCACCGACGGCTTATGACATGGGCATTATAATTTCAATGTTTAGACTTTGTCCGAAGTTAGTGGATATTGAATTGAAGGGGTTGCGCTTTCAAGACTGGCGCTGCAACATTAACGTGGATTTAATGCCAGTAACTCTCAAAAGGATTAAATTGACATGGCACAAGAACATTAAGTTAGTTGGTGATACGGTCATCCACGTGGACATTCTCGTATTAGACCCGGGTACTTTCGCAGATATTCAAAAATTTATGAATAAAATAAAAACAAAAACTGTTGTTGTGGAGATGGAAGGGTATGAAGTGGAAGACCCAGCTCATGAAATCGTTTCTTTGGTTCAAGAAAGTCGGAATTTGGAAAAAATAGTAATAAAAATACCTGAATTCGGTGAGGCCCGAATGAGACTCGAATCTTATAAGAGAGCTTTATCAAACTATGTCGACAATGATGATGGCGAATCAAATTGTTATGAATTTACAAATCAGTTTGGAAAATGTTTAACTCGACAAGAATTCAAATTGTATTGGTTTTAAACCGAATTACACCAAACTCACACTTTCTGTTTCCCCTTTGGATGTATGTTGTTTTCTGTCGTCTGCTATTCACTAAATTGGAATTATTTCAATGTTGTCACCGCGCTTGGAACCCATGACTGCCACACTTGGAAAACATTTACCTGCTTAATTTTTAATATGATGATTGATGATTTGATAAATCCATTGTCTAACCTTATATATTATCCATTAGTTTTAATTATTGATTTTTTAAATTACACTAATATTTAATTAAAAATATGTTTACAGCAATTATTTGTTAATATAAAATGAACGTTCTAATCAATTTAAAATGGTCATGCAATGTTCCAATTAATTTCATCATTGCTAATTGTAAGTTATATTTGTAGAACTATTTGTACCTTTGTAATAAAATATTTAGGGTTACAAAATGTATTATGGCTCAAGTTCCAAATCAATTGATTTTTGATGAAAATAAAAAATTATTTTTAACATTACAGTTAGATTTTTGACGATTAAGAATTTTCAATAATAAATTAAAGTATTATATTAAGCTACAAAATATTACCAAAAATAAAAGACTGGTGACAATATGTTGCAATTATCAAATCGTTCATATATTATACATCACAAAAATCACAATTAAGTAAATCACGTTATTTTTAGTAGTTACAGTTTTGGTAAAAAACCTAAGTTCAGAATGTAGGTTTCAAAATGTGTTTTGTTAGTTTCACAACGCTTTATTTGCAGTTTTACTTAATCTTTATATTAATAATAATAAACCGGTCAACACCGGGTGTAATAATAAAACAACGTAGTTTCGTAATGAAACTTTGAAGCGCACTTATATGGAAATATAAATATCCAATTTGCTTAATGTTTTGTACTGTCGGATTGCCTACGCTTTTTTAAAACTTATGAATGTCACTTGACTTTCGTATACAAATTTACATTTCAAACAGGCAATAATATTATTTGTTGTCAAACTGTTTCCAATAGGTTCTTACTCTTTAGGTTAAAAATGTAAATTAAAATAATAACATTCACTCATTTCAACGCCGTCATTTGCTTTTATTTTTGCTTCTGTCTAGCCTTGAGTCTGATGATTATGCAATGTACAATTCAACCTTGAGACATAAACGTCGTAGCATAAAGGCATGAAAAGTACACACAGTGCTTATTATTAAAGTATCGCAAATCCATTTATCAGGAACAAGTTTCATATCCGTCTGTCTGTGCACAAAAGTAGTGGTGGGAGTGGATCGGGTTTGTAGCGGTGGGAACGGATCGGATTGGTAGTGGTGGGAATAGAGCGGGTTGGTAGAATTGGGAACGGATCGGGTTACTAGGGGTGTTAACAGTATAGGATTAGTAGCAGAGTTCAGACGTCCACTGGATAGTGGATAAAATGGTATATGTCAAAATGGACAAAATGGTATCACAAAATTTTGTTGTCCAGTGGAAAAATTGGATATAATGGATAAAAATGAAATACAGTGAAAATAAAGTCACTTTTAGTAACAAAATGAATCGCTAACATAAAATAAATAATTTTTAAACTATACATTGCAACTCAACACTCAATTAAATATCATATTCTTGATGTTTGACATTTGGAAAAATTCTTATGACCGATTAAACTTAATCTTAAAGTCCAACTTCTGTAAAAATCGGTATTTTTATCCAATTTATCCACTTTGTCCATTTTATCCAGGTGGATGGATGCTAAGCTCAAAGTACCGGATTTTTTTAAACTCTGATTAGTAGTGGTGGGAATTGATTATATTTTGTGCGATAATTTTGTGTCTGTGAAGTTATACACTGTATGAACTGTGTATGGTAGCCAATTTTGTCCAGCCGGCCAAAATAGAGGTGTCAAAAATCTCCAGTCCCGTAA
>JABASD010006499.1:0-10117 GCA_019776165.1 Pogonognathellus flavescens | reverse complement strand
GTAGGCGGAGACGCAGAATAGTTCAGAATACATAGGAAGTGTATGGACCGGAACGGGGCATTGTGCGACTATAAGCCCAGCCTTAAAGAGTGGTAGTCTCTTAATCTACAGAAGTACACATTTACATATACAGTATACTTCATACATTAAGGAACCGTATTTTACTACAACTATATAGGTATATATAGTAAGAGCAATTAATTCCCAATCAGATTGCATTAGAATTTATGATAGTAATGGAACCAAGATTAATCTAGTGGCAATCGTGAAGAGGAACGAGACGAGTGAGTGACTATTAGAATTAAAAAAATTCAGTATTGCTGGAGAAAAGGACGCAAGGAGAATCTTACACGATAAGACATTATAAGACATAATATACTAAAATGCAGTTCAAACTGGCAAGGGAAGAGGCACAGAGGTGACTTGTTTGTCTTTTAAGAATTGAGAACTTGGCTGACAGGACAAGCTGATTGTGAGGGTTGAGACTTTACTTGACCTTTTTAACCCAAGACTGTTTTGATCATAAGAATTTGAATTTCAGTTGCTTCTTGTACTGCTGGACTGAATTTTAAACTTATTATGTCGTTACTTTGTTCGTCTTACATGATCTTCCTACTACAATTTGATAGTAGTATTCGTTAAACTAAATAATAATAGCATAGCAATGGCAATCCTAAATACAAAATATAAAGTACATACATTTTATCAATTTCGAGTTCGTTCGTTGAGTGCTAATCTATAATTGACATCTTCACAGTTTCTTATAAAGTTATACAGCACTTGGGAAAATGCTAAAAGTAGTGAAGGAATAATCAAGCCAAGGAAAAGTGAAGCAATCGTTTCAAAGTCCATTCAATTTTAATTTATGGTCACACACCACCACCGCTCACAACCAGCCTTTTGATGTATGGAACAGCTAAAACTCTCCTTTACTAACAAATTTTACTCATTATAGAATAGAACTGATCTTTCTCTTGCTGTTCCGTTTAGTAATTAAATTTGTACAACATTGATTGCAGAACAGTTCTCTGGATTTGAATAAAAGTATTTGATCGTATACATTGTACTCTTTTAAACATTATAAAATTACTATACTACAGTCATCTGTCTCAATTTTTGCCTATACAAAACCGATAAGTATAATAACTCATAGATTGTTGATAACGCACAAATCGGGATAGACTTCCAGTCTGTCATTAACGCTGGAGTGTCAAGTGTCAACTAACAAATCACGCGTCGGTAAAATATCAAATAGAATCGTGTCATGTACGTTGGCTAGTACTTACATTATTTATTTAACCTACCTACATTTTAACAGATAATATAATTAGATTGTCTCATCCAAACTTATTTACGGTGATCTTGATGAGATCTAACACAGACTTGCTCGTGACATGTAAAAGTGTGGGTTGAACAGCCGGAACAATGGCCGCATAAGCAGAACATCCCATCCCCACAATCTCCACGTACTTGAAATTTCAATATCTTACAGCGCTCTCCAGGTCCCTGTTATCAATGAAGTAATTACATTATTTTTTTCTGCTTTTATTGGTAATTAGCAAAAACTACTTTTTATGTACAAGATATGCACTTTTATTGCCATTTAAAATAGGATGCCATTTAAGTTGCATGTTGAAAATATAGCCGCATGTTTAATATATTTTCGTTCAAATGATAAACTCTTGTACAAATCTTGTAGAAAAAAAGTCCGCTTCATATAGATTTTAAAGCAAACTGCACGTTGTTTTTGACATGGCTTACCTTAGAGCAAACAGTTCTGTTGCACCTATCTCTGTGAACGCCGTAGTCACAATCCGAAGGTTCTGGAGTCGTTACTGGGGGACTAGAGACAGTTGGACAGGGTGATAATGACTGAAGGCTTATAAATGCTCCCATTGTGGAATGGTGTCTGTATAAGTACAAAGTAAACGTTAAAATTTTTATTTGCATGTCATATGTATTGGAGAATCATGATCAACTATATAGCATTCGCCAATAATTATTCAGTTATTTTTTTTGTTACACGTGTAAAACATTTAATATGCAACTGTAAAAGGAAATATTGAGAATGCTAAAAATATTCACCTGAGTAGAATTGTCAGTCCTGCAAATACAAATAATACTACTGTGTTAAGCTTCATTTAGGAATTTGATTCTGAATATTCAGTGGGATTCGTAAAGCATAACTACACACGTCAGTCGGTTACTTAAGAAAATAGTTTGAGCGTGCTACACTCGTGAAAGTTACAAAGTGAGATTTGTTGTAGAACAAATAGAAGGATTGTTACGGAGAATTTCAGTATTGATTTAAATCACTACTCTCTTTCTTATCGTGATTCAATTACAGACACGGAAATCCCATTCTCCGAAATCAGTTGAATAATATGAAAATAATATCTTTCAGTTTAATTGATCCTCCTGAATTGAGTCTGTGCTTTGTTTCAAATGTCTTTCATTTGATTCTGTAGTATTCACACAGAAGTTTTATTTCCTGCTTTATTAGTTAGTATGAATAGTGTGAACTATTGCGAAATAAGCTTGAGTGTATTGTAGAAACTAAGGAAGATGAAAATTCCCGAAAGTTTCTGTATTTTCCTCTCCATGAATGAGTGGACGATAATTTCTCTCCGAAAGTCAGAGTGGTCAAGAGCACACACATGGATGAGTTTTCCTTGCCTCGTTCTGCTTGACATGACTTTATAGGGTTTTTGAGACTGTTGATAAGGAACTGACCCATCGATATAAAGTCAAAGATATTCTTTCGAAAACAACATGTTCAATATTACTTGTTGTTCATGCACGTTGAGCATAGCAAAGCAAATCCCTGTGCTGTGAACGAGTTGATGATGTTATAATAAATAGTAATGGTTCTATTAGTGACATGCCGGTGCCGACTGCCTCGACTGTTTTCTAGCAATTCTCTTGTTGCTATGTCGTGTCTTGGGAATCTCTATACTTATACTTTAACAGAAAGCCTATAGCAGTCCACTTATAACATTATAACCAAAAGTTTATAAGAATATACATCCTATGCTTATTTTTGTATATAGAAAAGTCTTTAAAGTCAACTAACACTACCCAGTACTCCTCAAATGACATTAGCAATTAATATTAAATAGTATGCCCTAACTAACATCATAATAAATTTTGTTATGCTAACTAAGTAATTCATCCTTACGAGTTACGAGAATACGAATGTTAAGCATATAAGAATAAAAGTATCGATATATTATGTGCATACAGCAAGCCTGAGGCATATAGCTATAAGTTAGGGTGATAGTATTCGTTACAATTAAGATACATTGAGATATATAAATTATAAGTGAAAAACTAAAAGCATTCGATTACATAAAGCAAATGCATGGACGAAATGTTTGGAAAAATCGCCACAAGCATTTTCGTGCTATTCAAATGTATGTAAACTTATGTAATTCTGATTATGTTTCCCTTAGGTCCACTCAATCTTATTTTGATACTTCGAGAGAGATGATACTTGGTAACTCCATTTTTGTCTGTTTTATGATGTCGTTTGTCTGTCAGGTTGACTATGAACAAGTCAACATGTCAACTTGTTTATAAAACAATTTTATTTCGTTTGATTTGTTCATTTTAAAGCTGTAAACTACCAAAGTTCTTTGATTATGACTGCTCAGTAATGTCCTTACTTTAATAATAAACTCATTTTTTGTAAATCTGTGTTTTCTTTTTATGTGCTTAACATAGTACTTGTTGTGGCAGTTTTGTTTTCGTTTTCCATCATATTTGACATATAGGCTCACGTATATTTATATTAATGTCAATCTTTTTACGACTTAATTTCAGATGTTTGTTTATGAGAGACGTGTATTTTAGGTATATGCATAAAGATTGAGCTTAAAAAATCATAAACTATTTAATTTGTTGTAACATTTTGTAAAAAAGGGTTTAAAATGTATGTGCACGTTTCTAATCATATTGTGACGATCAAAAATGGAGTCACGTAGTACAGTCGTGATTTGATGTGTTTTCCTTTAAATTGAATTTCCTTGTATGCATTTCTGTCTGATCCTAAGTTGAAGTTTTGTAGCATTGAAGTAAATAAGATATGATCTTGTCTGCAGCGTAGGTGAACTTTGTATTGTTTATTGATTAGAATTGAATAACATTATAATTTCCTTGTAATTTGAAACGTTTTATTGTACAAGGAATAGAATAATTCAAAACTTTATGCAGATTCATTCATTAACATTTCTAATATTTGGAAATGGACGCGGACGCAAAGTATAGTTAGTTATCTCTAATACAACTTTTATCAATTGTAACTCGACCTTCTTAGTTCTTACACGTAAATGACAAAAAATGAGTGCTTTACTTGTCCTATGCCTACGCTTTAAGCGCGTACTAAAAAATTAGGTACATTCCTTACAAAGTACAGCTTAATTTATGGGATACACAATTATCACAATGGTTTATGATTCGTACCCAGTGCTGGGGGGAAAAATCATTTATTATATAACAAATAATCTTCTAATATACCTTCTATCACCCTGCCTTAATACCTGCCTTAATACAATATAAGGTAGCCTTTAGCAGACTCAGTATAACAAAACATATAACGGTTAACATTTTAGATTTTTGGTTATAATAAATTAATTATAACATTACATTTTATAAATGTTCATTATTAATACAATCGGTTCCATAACTTAATTACTACTTGTCTGAATTTGCTACTTCTTTCAAAAATTTATATGATATAATTATTCAGGATATGTTCAAAATGTTTGTTTAGAATCATTTCTACGCGTATACGGATATTTGTCGATTCTCATGCACTATGCCTACTGTTAATTCGAGTTAGGCAATCAATTCTTTACAAGATAATACTACAATGACGTGCATAGTCCAGATAATCCAGTTTTTCCGTCTAATTTATAAGTTTAATTAGTTTTTACATCTGAGACGAACTGTGCATATAAACTATGCGCTGAAATATATTTTTAGAGTTGCACAGGTATATGTATTTGGCTACATACATACATATATTATTTTATTATTGTTTGGTAGTAATATAATAATATTACGCTCTTTTATTGTCAATTCAAATTATCATCGAAGAGAACTTATTCAGAACATTGCACCTTTACGAATAATCTAAGGAATACATAATACTACAACTTAGTGTAACACATAGCACATTATAATTATTATTCATTCTATAATAACATGCACAAGAGTAAATGTATGAATGTTGCATTTCAATTTGCTATCTCATAAACCTAAAGCGAATGTCATAAATAAATCAGTTGGACTTGTTTTTCTGTGCTAATCACTTTTAGATTAGTTGAAACGTGCACTAATCCTGACGTTATTAATATTGTAACCACCTTTTTATCTGTATAATGTATTAGCAAAAGTACTTTGTACTCAAAATGTTTCGGCAAAACAAATCCCATTGATTAGCGAGTAAACGTATGAAACTGGAAGTTATAGTACTAATGAGATGAAATCATTAAGGCCATCATCCAGTTGTCGAGTAGGTATTAAATGATAATATATTTCAGTTCTTATTTATATTTATAATTTCTATTTGCAGAATACACACAAAGAATCAAAAACATTATTGGTTTAATGCAACATTGACAAAGGATGACAATTACAAGTTTTTTGTTTACACCTCCCGAATGGAAACCAACCCATATAATGAGTGGGTTGTCGTGTCTATATAAGGTACGCAGATTCAACTCAACATTTTAGTTTGATATCAAACTACGCCCTAATTTATTAGAAAGAATAAAAATTAGTTAACAAAATGAGGTTGTTAACATTAGCATTGGCTGTGCTCTGTGTAGCTGCTGTTTCACTGGCAGGCGATTATAATTATGGCCAAGTGATTGAAAAATCTTTACTCTTTTATGAAGCTCAAAGAACTGGAAGCTTGCCTAGCAGCAATAGAATTCCATGGAGAGGTGATAGTTTCCTTCAAGACAAGGGTGACAATAATGAAGATCTGACTGGTGGCTACTTTGATGGTAAAAATAATTTGAATAAAATTACATTTAAAATAGCTTCTAAAAATGATACAAACGTAGTACACAATAATATTTATATGATTTTAGCTGGAGATTTCGTGAAATTCGGATTTCCTGGTGCATCGGCCATGACGATGTTAGCATGGGGTATGGTAGACTCTAAGGATGGATACGTAAAGGCAGGACAATGGAGCAATGCATTAGCTTGTCTCAAATGGGGAATGGACTACTTTATTAAGGTAATTCGCATACATACGTACCTTTAAGAGACATAATTAGATTTTTTAACCAATATATCGTTTTAATATTTTCTTCTCTCAGAATCACCCATCTGCTAACGTCCTTTACGTCCAAGTAGGAGATGGAGAAGTAGATCACAATTACTGGGGCCGTCCAGAAGACTTTCGACCTACCGGAGCTCGTCCTACGTTAAAGGCTACAACATCTAAGCCTGGTACATCAAATTAAAACCATATTACATTTTACATGATCCTAAATGAGTAGGCGGTTCTGAGTAAAAAGATTAATTATATAAAATGCACATAGAGTTTGATGAAGGATATTCAGGATGTAGAATTAGCAATATGAGCTTATCTTAATGGCACAGCAGTGGAAAAAACCATGACCTGTCTTAGTGACAATTGTAATTCATTAATTCTTATTTCTTCTTGTGTACTAGCATCTGAGGTGGCTGGAGAACAAGCCGCTGCTATGGCTGCTGCATCAATGGTATTCCGAGCTGAAGGAGATACAGCTTATGCTAACACTTTGCAAACTCATGCCGAGCAATTGTACAGCTTCGCTGTTACTTACCGAGGAAAGTACAGTGATTCCTTTCCAGTTGTTAGAGAATATTATGAGTAAGTACAATTTGTTTACCACTTAATTGTACATTTCAAAATGTACCATGAAATTCTCGAAAGAGTTAATAACGCATCTTTAATTCATGTTTAAAACATGAGAGTAGTATACTGATATTTGGTATTTTCAACTTTCTATAAAAACAGTTCATATTCCGGATATGGAGATGAATTTGCGTGGTCTGCAGCTTGGTTATGGAGAGCAACAAATAAAAATCAGTACAAATTGGACTATCCCAAATGGTTCACAGAATTTGGATTGAGCTCAAGACCTTCAGAAGCTTCATGGGATTGGAAACAAGCTCACGTTCAAGTTCTTTTGGCCAAAATTGACGGTGGTTCTAGCTATGTGAGTCAAGCCCGTAATTTCTGCGACTGGGTGGTCAATACAGCTCCTAAGACTCCGAAAGGTCTTGTGTTCATCAGTGAGTGGGGTTCTCTTCGTCATGCCTCAAATGCCGTTTGGTTGTGTCTTCAAGCTGCCAGCGCAGGAATCAATGCTAATCAGTACAGAACTTTCGCTAAAACTCAAATTGATTACATGTTGGGAGATTCTGGCAGGAGTTTCGTCGTCGGCTTTGGCAACAACCCACCTCAAAGACCACATCACGCTGCTGCGTAAGTGATCTAGTTTACATAGATATTACTTATTGTTGGTACTTACGGAGAGATTCAGTAGAACTGATTACTATACACATTTATGCTTTTAGATGCAGTGAACTCGTTGCATCCCATATATAGCAATATTTTGCATATATGGTCAATTTGAATGAGTATACTATTTTGTTGTGGTACAGTTTTGCATGTGAAGTACATAATTCGTATTTTTTGTCCTTATAACAGCTCTTGCCGTAATCGCCCTGCTACTTGCGATTGGAGTGACTTTTCAAAGCCAGATCCAAATCCTCAAGTCTTGAATGGAGCTTTGGTTGGAGGACCAGATAGACAGGATAGATATGTTGATAACCGTGAAGACTATGTGGCAAATGAAGTTACTATCGACTACAACGCTGGTTTTCAGTCAGCATTATCTGGACTTTGTGCTCTTCACTGTTAATTAACGCAAATACTCGCTATATTGCTACTGCAAACAAATAAATATTTTCCAATTGTGATACCTTATCGGTCTGGTTGCGGCTGGTTCTTTATTACCTGGACATAATTGACATAAAGTTGTTTGAATGTTAAGATTTACATTAATTATAAATATCAGCCCATCACTGCTGTACATTTAAAGTCATTTGAAAAGTGTAATAATAGAGCTACCATAATTCATGTATGAACTGACAGGTTGATAGAGTCTCGCACATAAATAATTACACTACAACTAAACCTAATATTAATATGTTTTGATGCTACTGATATTTTAATAATCCTTAAGGAAATCCAACAAATAAAAACGATTGTAGTTTTATAATGAATGCAAATAGTCTTCTGTATGGACCCACATTTACTTGGACTTAATGTAAGTCCAAGTGGAAACACAGAACTTACAAAATTGGGTTTTACCAATTTCTTACAATAATATTAGGATATTAAATACCTACATACCAACAGTGATGAAACAGAAACAAAAATTTGTGAGACTGCACGAGATTAGTAAGGAAATTTAATTATAAGATACGTGATTTGATCACCCATCTAAACACTAATAGACTAATATCTACTAACTCTCTGAAAATTACCAACATTATAAAGAATGTTAATAGCTTTGGTCGGTTGTATAAGTATCGTAAGAAACCCAATTTTATATCGCAGTTTATCAATTTCTTATTATATTCCTTTTATTGCAGTAGCGTAGCTGCATTTTTAGGCGTATTCTTTGGTATGTGGTGGCCTTGGGACTCGAACCCCTAACACCAGATTGACGTGTGTCCCCTAGAGGTCTATAGCCCCCAGTATCATATCTTCGATACTCCCTTGGCCATATTATATAGCATAATATACCGCTGGAATACGTGGCCAAGCTTGAAATCATTGAAATTATCTTTCTTAGTTTTGGTTATCGTGCACAAAGACAGACGAACATATAGACAACCTGTCCGCAAAAGTATCGAACGATACCTCACCGAAGAATGAAAAAGAAAGATTCACTCTGATTCTTATCAGTATTTAGATTTTTTAAGGTAAAAATGTATTCATTTGGATTAATAATGTCTACAAGATATTACTTTATTATAGACAAAATCAAATTTTCCTATACCAATCAATATTTAGGTTATTGTTTCGCGTGGTAATAAAAAGTAAGTATGCAATGGTACTTTATGGCCCATGATGTTTCATGAGCAGCTATTAGGATGCATTTAGTTTCCTTTTCAGCAATATGCAGCCCAAACAGACCTTGAAAGGCTTTCAGCGTCATCGTTTATGTCGACAATGACAGAGCACAATGCATAATAGACTTTATTATCTCTGCTGCAATTTAATTAACTACTCTATGTTTTCAACGTTGCTACAATTTCCTACTACTGGGTAATCCGTATACACCACAAGAGGGTCTCTAGAATTTATTCTAAATTAAAACATATATGCAGCACAAAAAAGGTAGTAATTGTATTCTTCAATTAATCTCGTTGCTGCATTTTGTTCAGTTGACAAGTCTAATTAATATTAAAAGTATTTATGCTGTCGTTTCTGAAGTTTCAATGCGAACACTTTTGCATTATTGAATGATATGTCTATCAATTCTTCTGCTTTGAGCAAAGAATGTCCCGATTAATAGTTCAACAAGTCCTCCATTACCAGACAGAATATACTTTTCTTGACATCCGGATCGATATGGTTATTGATTTTATGATTTCGGCCATGTAAGGCTTAAGGCTGTCATAATCGCATAATAAATATTAATTACCTAATAACAGTCATATTGAATTTTTTACAGTCTTCATCTCGTGTCATGTAGTATTTGCCATGAGCATAATATTACTGTACATGTGTGCTTGATGTTCATTTTCTAGCGTTGTATGATTCTATCTCTGTATTCCCCTGACCTGGCGACTTTCATTTTGATTCCGCATTTTTCTGTTCTAAACCAATGAATGAAAAACAAAATATTACGATATATATACTTTCGTATTCTACATGTAATAACATAGAGTTATATTATGCGTATGATATGTACCGGCAAAAAATACAAGTATCATGTACTGTGTACGTGTATGGGTGCATAGAATTGGGAATTGTAATTTTGAATACTCATAAAATATATTTCATGTCTGTATTCATGGACCAAACTCCAGAAAATTG
>JABASD010006498.1:0-10118 GCA_019776165.1 Pogonognathellus flavescens | reverse complement strand
AATCATCTTGCATATTATTATATTTTTCAATAACCAAACTCAAACATTTCCGTTTGCTTTCATTTTGTACGCCTATCTTCTGGAAATCAGTTATTCCCTGCCCAAACATCTCAGTAAACAATTTTGGGTAAGAATTATCACTGGAACATTTTTAGTAATGGGAATTATTTCCACAAACGGATACAAGGGAATTGTAATTGTAGATCTTACAAATGAGAAACAATTCATGAAAATCACTTCACTTTATGATGTGGCCAATTATAATATAAAATCGTTCAGTCAGTTTGAAGTCAATGAAAATTCTATGAAAGAACCGACTGCCGATGCGCTGTCTCATCATTACTGCCACTTGAATTACACGGGTGATCATGAATTCTACAGTAAATATTATTATAAGAATTGCACTCCAAGTGTGGCATACATGGACAACCTATCAAACGAAACAAAGAGTACAATCAAGCTAGCCTTTCAAACGTGCAATGCAATTTGGGAATGTCATTGGCCACATATTGTACAATTCTTTCGTAATATTTTCACCCAGCATCTTATGTATGGTAAATCAAACAAAACGGTGATCGATAAGTTAATTAGCAACCACGAGTATTATCCAGGGTATCCCTATGTAACCCCACAGCAATGGATTTTCGAGTGTAACGATTCCATTGACTTTGACAAAAGCAGCCAGATACATAGATTTTTTAATGAATCTCAGTGGATCATTAATGGGGAAAGATTAATCACAAAACGAAAAATGTATCTCGGAAATCCAAATCAGAATATTCTTCAGACCTCTTATGTAGCACTTATTGATTTTAGTACAGGCAATCAATTACTGATGAATTATTATATTAACCATTTACATACCGTTTTACAGTCTGGAATTTATTCTGAATGGGAATCGTTTTCTTCAAGAATGAATTTCACGATGTGTAAAGAATGCTTGAAGAATGAACCGAGGCGTTTAAGTTTGTTCAATTCAAATATTGTGACTATCTTCTACATTCTCTCTATTGGCACTGCAATTTCCATTATGACTATCTTCGCCGAAATTGCAATTGCAATTTACAACTTGATACCGTACATGTAAAACGCAAATTACATTTAATGCACAGAATGTTCTATTCTAAATCCTAGACTATGAATTCTAAATATGTACAAATGGTTGTAAACCCTTGAATTGTATACATTAATAACGATAATTGACGTTCTTAGCGATATATACTTAATCGAATCATAAACAATGCATGCACTATCATTAAAGAATACACGCCTTATAATAAAAATATCTAATTATGAATTAGTAAGGTATATACTATCAGAGATATGTGAATAAATAAGTGCTAGAATTGCAATTTGTGGAACATTGAAACATTTGTGAAGCATGTTATGATGTTGTTCGTATATCATTATTGACCCCCGACGCTTAAAGTTTGCATACACCCACGTTAAAAATATGGTAAAAATATTTATTACGTTAACATAATTATAATAAAAAATTCAATCATGAGAGTTTTACATTTTCACGTAAAATTGAATGTTATTATTTGACTCTAAGAATTTTTCATAAATGCTATAACATACATCAAGTTTTAATTTAATCCGCACACTTACAACGTCAACAGTTATTCAACTACAATTTTACAAGGATGCAAATGTAATTTACTTAATAATATAAACAATACTAGAGTTAATCGAACAATAATGTTAAAACGATTTTTTAATAGCTTCACTGTTACTATATCAGCTTGTTAGGACCCAGACTAGCGATTCCGCACACAGTGCACTAGCGACACCACAGACAACGCCAACAACTATCGGCTCACTCGGCACCAACAGATTTTCCATTGGTATCTGCGGGGAGGAGAAAACGCACGGCACTGGAATCCCGGCTCGCACACAGAGCACAACTACTGCTGTTACTACTACTACGACTACGTGACTTGACTACTCTACTCTACAGTTCAATTTGCCATTCGTAATTTCCAATCATTAATATTTGCTGTGTTGTTGTATCATTTACTAAAGTGAGAATATAAATATCAATCTGTGATTGCTGAATGTTACCTGCTGTGTGTCACCGCATCTCGTCATCTTATTTCATCATTAGGTTTGGTAATATTTTGTATCGGTGCAATTCATATTTTATATATTACAAATTATCTAATGAGATTTACCCCGAGCATGAGCTATTTCCGGATATTATGTCATATATTGTAGAGCAAGGCATAACATGGCATAACAAGCTGGCTACACTAGAATGTGAAATTGTCAAAATCTACTTATATTTGATTTCCGAATAAGTACTTTCGATTGTCATATGATGCAAACATAATTTTGTTGCTCTCCAAAATGGTTATTGTTAACTTGTATTGAATATTCCAGTTTTACTCAATGGGCAATACGAAAAACCCTTAAAATTAATTTTATTAAAACCTCTCTTAGCTTGAAGCTTGCAGTGATGTGTTGAACTTTTTTTAGCTGGGGTTTGCCATATTCACAACTTACATAGTACAGAATCGGCCATCATGCTACCCTACCGATATAATTTAAATGACGAATTCCTGACACATCCTTGCGTTAGTTAAGAACAAAAATCATGAATAGGTACGTTGTACAGTTTATTGAGTTTATTGTATATAAGAATATGCTACCCTGCTTCACATATTTTAAGAAAAAGTATTTAAATGAATCCGTCGTGGACTGATTTAAACAGTAAATTTTTTGAATAACTGCGAAGAGAAGGTTTATTTTCCTGATTGATTATATTCTCTATTATATACTAGGAGGGCAATATATCAGAATATGTTTCAATGCTTCACGTATTTTAAGAAATTGAATTTGAATAAAACCGTCATAATATACTGATTTAAATAGCAGAATTATTGAATAACTGCTAAGAGATATTTTATTTTCCTTATTGATTATATTCTCAAATAGTGTAGTTTATCAGAATATGCTACCCTGCTTCACGTATATTAAGAAATATAAATTTAATAACACCGTTATGTACTCATTCAATTACTGTAAAGAGATGTTAGTAAAGAGATGTTATATTGTACTTGTTGATTGTAATCTCAACTAGAGTAATATAGCAAAATATGCTACTCTGCTTCATAGATTTTAGAAAATAGAATGTGAAAAATCTATTTTAGGCTGATGCAATTACTAAAATAATTCAGTCACTGTGATTTTGGGTAATAATTTATTAGTTGATTATATTCGTAACTTGTATCTATATACCAGAATATGGTACTTTGCTTCATATATTTTATAAAAGAGAATTTGAATGAATCCATTATTGACTGGTTTAAAATGTCATGCAAAATTATATAGGAATAGAAATATAATAATATATTACAGGTATAAATACAACGAACCTTCGCAGCACAACGTCGTTAATTTATTAATTATACACTGCTTTGTTTGTACATTACATTTGAAGTACAAAGTAGCGCCACCGCAAGGTGCATCTGAGATGAATGAGACGATCGAGAAAATATTACATTAATTTATAATCAGTATTAGACTAATGAATTGAAATAAAATCCAAATTCGAAAGATGGACAATTAAATTAACAACCCGTTAAAATTTACTCCGAGTCTATACTCATTTGCTGTCAAACACTATTTTATCAATTAAGTAAAAAAAAGAAAATGGAACTTCTTCCAAAGCGATAAGATATCCGACCGTAAATAGTAGTAGCCACAGTCATAGGTCGGCACAGGATGAGAACCACCCACCCACTTTCCACTATTATGGTACCACTTCTTTGCACACCCACTATTCACTCACTTAACACTGAGCGTAAAGTAGCCCACTCACTCACCACACACTGAACACTGAGCGTGCAGTAACCCACTCACCTGTCACACACTGACCACTAAGCGTGCAGTAGCCCACTCTCCGCTCATACACTGAACACTGAGCGGGCTATAGCCAACACACTAACCACACACTGAACACAGAACGTGTTGTAGACCACACATAAACAGCACGCTCAGCAGTAAGATTGGTTGGCCCACACACCATCTACACAATCAATACTAAATGTACCATAATCCACCTACAATCTCTCCACTTAACCACTAGAGTCACACTACCAACAAGGGTTTATACTGTCAAGATCTACGCCCGCTCACAAGCACTCTCACACACAGACACTCTCACCCACTGAGACACTCTCACCCACTGAGACACTCTCACACACTGAGACACTGACACACACTCAAACACGCTGACAAATACTCCCACACACCTAACCATATACACTACATAAGCTAAAAAATGTAAACAAAATGAAAATTAAAATGCTAAGAATACAATTAAATTCATATGTGATGCTTATTCCGCCTAACTTCAAATGTAATAAAAAATTTGATGTAGATAAGGTCAAGTGTGCAAACTGCTTAAATATAATATGCCATTTGATATAAATTGTCATTGTGAAAAAAACACGAATGAAAACGTTTTAAATAGTTTTACATACAGTTTATTAAATTCTATTATTAAAAAACAATTTATGTCAAAAACAATTATGCAGGCAACAACAACATAATAACAAATGATAATAGTAATAATAAGTATGTGATGTAATAGGTAAGATTTGGATGTTTATCACAATATAACAAATTGGTAATTAATTATTAAAGTAATTGCACAATCAATGAAACTATTAAATGATAACACAAAAACTAATCAGTAGTATCACATTTAAGTATAGGCATTCGAAAATGACGATAGAGTAGAAGCTGTTCCAATCGTTGAGGTGTAATTGTTGCTCGTCTGGCCCGTTGAATGGATCCCGCAATAGAGAATAATCGTTCCACATCACCGCTGGAGGCTGGAACACCCAAGAAGATCTGAGCCAAATCAGTGAGAACAGGATACCGTGAAGAATTTTTCATCCAGAACACCAGTGGGTCGTTTTCTTTTTTTTCAACCGGCTCGTCCAAGTACACCTCCAGTTCGGTTCTCGCAACAGGTTGCACAGGAGCCACAGAATCCAAGAATGAGAAAAGGTCCTTCTTTTTCGTCTTCAGATCGCCATTCTTTTTCTTTGCAGGAGTAACCTCGGGTTCTACAGCTGTACTAACCAAAACAGGTTCATCAGATCTGAAATAAAAAAGAATAAAAAAGAATAATTAATAAGTTGAAAAGACGATTAAATTACCTGCAAAAAATTTCAAATTAAATCAAATTTTGTAAACAAACTTAGTATCAATCATTTTTCAAAAGAAACCAATTTTATTACCTAGCGTCATTGAAGATTTCGCCAATTGTTCTTCGGGCAAGATCCTCTGTAACAGGAGAAAACTCAGGCGACAAGGCAGCTCTAAAGATCCGACATTTCATCCTTGGGTCCAGAATGGTGGCAACTATAAACATCTTTTCTGAAAGTGTAGAAGTGGACCGCTGCTTCATCTGCTTCAAAAGTACATCTTTGAGAACCGAGAAATAGATACATTCTTCATTGTTAACATCCGAGTAGGTTTCGAGTAGACTGGGGATCACGAGGGAAGAGGTAACACCGTTTCCTTGGAGTCGGTTTGTTGCTGTATTCATGGGTTCCAAAAGTTCTACACAAATGGTCGAAGATACTTGTGGCCATCCCATACACACTGCACTAGTGGTCGAAGGTACTTATGGACAACCCACACACACTACACCAGGCAGTTGATATGACTCACCCACCCACTTCCGCCCAACTCCAGCATTCGTAGTGGTTGAGTGGGTCCACCCTCTTGACCACTCACACCCACTTTAGTGGGTGGGTGCCGAGCTATGGCCACAGTGCAGTGCAACTTTCATAACACACATTGTATCGGAAATTCATTGATATTACTACTGTAAAGCACGTGATAATATTTAAAAAAAAGCGGCGGGTTTACTCCACCTTTAAAATAAAATTCGTCCGATTGTGCAACTTTTGCACAACAATTGGTTTACATTGGAACTAATAATAGAATTGGTAATTGTAATTGGTTTCACTGTTGAGTAAAATTTACTCAACAGTTTGCAAAATGTTCTTCCACAATTTTAATCATTAAAGCGGTTATCACAACTTAACGCCGCAATTAAAACATATAACCTTCATTAGATTACACACTGCACACAATTTATATTAATTGAACATAATTAATTTCAGTAATTATTTAAGGCGGAGTTGAGACCTATAAGATTCCAAATAAGTCGCCCCCAAGGGGTAGTAAAAATAAACATTTAGTATCAAAATGTTCACCGAACTTTGCACTATTAAGCAGTGTTTTCCAATTTTGGAAACAATGAAAATTACGGCTGTAATTTCATTTTTTGTTTTTCATTGCTGGAATAGGGAAAAAAAGTAAAGTTGAGTATCACGCCATTGTCAAAGTCCATACAGCTTAACCAAGCACACTGCTTAATAGAGAAAAAATTAGGGAATTTTATGGTACGTTACATAATTGAAATGTATCACTGATTAATTTTACATTTGGGAACTGAAAAACGGCTATGCTGGAGCACGCTGTTGGCGTAAACTGTGCCAGGTTTTTGCTGGAGTCTGCAACTTTCGTGATTGCTAATAAAACGTAAATACAACAGTGGAGGCGCGGGTAGTTTGTATTAGGAAAGTCCATCTACATACGATATTTAATTTTGCATTCGTCGGCTTTGACAAAGTAAAGGCAGTATTTAATTGAAATTATGAAGCAATTAAAGTTGAAATTATCCTATTTTGTCACATTTTCATTGCTATTACATTGTATTGGGCATTGAAATAATACAGTTGATTATCGCCAACATTGCATCATTCCTTTACATTCAACATTTCAGGTGAGACTATAAAATTGAATGTGAAAGGAATATAACTGTAATGTTTTGATTATTCTTTTGTTAATGAAGAGCTAAATGTGCATTTTATCATGCTAAACCAAGCTGCACATTTATATTTCCTTAAGGTTAAAGACCCGGTTGACATTTTCATCAATTCAGACTTGTGTTATTGAAATAGTAATTGCAAATTATTTGAACTCGACATCCAATTGATGCTGGTAAGTTTCCCACATTTCTATAAAAAATTGCATACCATTGTGATTTTATTATTAATATTTATGATGATATATTATATTGCTAATGAGGGGCATACTGTACATTGTATCCCACTAGATTAAGTTGTTTAATTATTTGTGCACTTTTAGGTTGGGTTGTAAAATTTCCTGTCATGATACCATAGATCGAAGATAAAAAGTACGGAAAACGGACCTTAAAAAATCAAATAAAGCGAAATTTAAAGAAATCAAAATCACTTGCTAAGGTTGGTAGAGAAATCCTGAAATGTCTTTTGTAAATTTTACTAAAAGTCCATTGCAAATATGGAGGCGTGCATCATTTCCCAGGGTAAGGGGGGCATACTTTACTTTGTATCCCACTGAACATTTATATTATAAATTTATTTATTCTATTTCGTCATTTTGACATCTCTTTGTTGATTTAGAAAAAACCGAAGTTGTTCAAACGCCGCATTAAAAAATTGACCACGAAGGAAGACAAAGATTATGGAAGCAACCCTAAAACAGCCGATTTGCCGGAGGAAATCTATAATATACGGGAGAAGGAGTTCATTCAATCAAAACAAATTGACTTAAATAAGAGAGATCAGATTATACAGAAAACTGTGGGTCAAAGCGACAATGATTACTGGAACTCTGCTCGGAAATCTCTTTCAACAGCATCCAACTTTTACAAGATTGTTACCAAACAACCCAAGTCTAATTGTTCAAATTTGATCAAAATCCTTCTACAGTATGACATAAAGCAACACTCAAATAATAATAACGTCCTCACAGATGCACGATCTTATGGAAAACACTACGAGGCAGAGGCCAAAAGCTTTATTCTGATGTGTCCACCTACCCCAATAAGAAAGAAAAAAGAAATCGGAAAGTGTGATGAAGTTCTGCTTGGAGTGCCATTCTAATCTGCCATTTATGGTGAGTACACTATAATTAGACCAGTGGAGTACAATGACACAGTACGTCCCAGTGTCTTCATTTATAATCAAATATTAGTTAGGTATAACATTTAGTAATATTAGTAATTATAAAAAGCATCCGATGTAGCCAATACGATTATAATGAAATTGAAACCAATTTCTGAACAACATATTCGAAACAATTTATAATTGAAGGAATCAATTTAATTTGTCTAATACTCATGTGAATAATACAGTATAATAAAATGTTATGCTGACATATACTATTCCCAACCAGTTTCGTCCGCTGTGGTGGTATTTAAGCCTGGCCAGTAATCCCACTCCGCTTCTAACATTTTCGTATTGAAATTTTTTACGTTAGAAATGGTTGCGAATAATGTAGACTTTTTCACATTTTTCATTTGCTTGAATCCACATGAACATTTCTCGTGAAAAGTTCCTCCTGCATATTTCGATCTTTGGTAAGATTGTCTCTCCTCATTCAATAAAGGACATTTGAATTTTTTCATGGTAGGGTGAATCTTCAAAAATCTTTCCCATCGTTTATAAAGCATCAGGGTCAGTCGAGCATCTCTTATTGAGCAGTGTTTTCCTCCCTGGTTCTGCCGGTCGTATCCTAAAAAGTGTTGGCTTAGAAATGAGAGACTCATCGGTTGATCATTTTCGTCCCGGAACACCGATTGAATGTCAAACACCTCAATTTCACTTTCCGCAAAATCTTGAATTCCAATGGAGGACAAATCATCTTTAATAGCTGATCCAATTATTGTTTTATGAGCGGCCATTTTCATAAACATATCAGCAGACTAAGAATGATATTAATAAATCAGGTTTTTAATATGTCTTGTAATTTATGTGCTATAAGTTTTATCATGCACTAAAAACTCAATTACCATTTCGAGTGAAATTCCTTTGGAAAGAATGGTTTCTGTTAGTCCTGTGATAGGTGTGTAGTATTTACAAATGTTGGGATGTTTCACCTTGGCCCAAAATACCAATTTTCCTTTTTCATTGACCACAGCTATCGTTCCAGGTCCCTTTTGATGCTTAACTCCAATGTCAAGTTTTTCGACGTCCAAAAACAATTTTTTCGCGTTCTCAAACAAATCACCCCGATAGATAAACGGCACCTGCATGACAAAATAATTTTTAAGTTTTTATCGATTTGAAATTATAATTTTATATATAGCTGTTTTGTTATTAGTTATTAAAATCTTACATTAGGAAAAGCAGTTTGTGACACTTCCTTGTACTGCGCGGATGTACTGGGGCGATCTTTGCATTGATCCCCACTGACGATCCCTGTGCCAGTTTTGTGACCGACGACTGGTTTGATAATGTTCTTTTTCTTGTTTAAATCACAAATGTAATTTTTTATAACATTTCGCTCGTCCTTCGATTGGCAATTTCGGATTATCTCAAAGCATAGGTCTGTGTACTCTTCTTTACTAAGTTGATTGGCCAAACAAATAATTTGCTCCTAAGTAATGAATAAAAGTTTGTTATAATCTACACAATTGTAATAAACGACCGGATCATAATTGAACAGGGGAAGAAACATAGCGGTTAGTATTTTTCAGAATTTTTGTCACTTACTATGTCTGGATTCCTTTCACGCACTGTTCTTTCTTTAACTGGAATTTTTTTACAAATCGAGTGACTCATTGTTGACGTTTAATTCCCAATTTAACTAGAATTTTGTGAGTTATTAAATATTTTAATCACAAAACAAATTTTGTTCTCACATTCACAACTGAGCTATAAACATCGGCTTTAATTGTGCCGCGGCTTGCATCAAGGATGCCTCTTGATTTTTCGTATATTCCACTGATTCCGCCATAAATGCAAAACACCAACACTTTAAAAAATCTTTATGGCTAAGTCTCAACCCCGCCTTAAGCTTCAGTTGTGGTCATTAAAGAAGTCAATGTTTCCTTTGTTAATGACTGAAGTAGAACTGAATGTCGCTTTGATGTTGCTGGCATTCTCGTAGTTTGTATTCTCTAAAATAGAATCAGCAGCGGTGAACCAGGTCCATCTCGGTTGGGCAGTTAATAATTCAACACTGGGTACATTCCACATTTCTTCCATTGACAGAGGTTTTTCCCCTACAAGATTTACCAATCTCTCATAATCGTTCTTTGGCAG
>JABASD010006497.1:0-10120 GCA_019776165.1 Pogonognathellus flavescens | reverse complement strand
AAATGTTGATGAGTATATATCTAATTGTTGAAATTTTTGGTAGAACTTTTGAAAACGTTGTTTGGGTATAAAATAAAATTATTAAATTCATGAGCAGGTAATTTTAATTAATTTGCATTTGTTGAATATTGACGGTTATTTTTTTCAGTTTTGCTGAATGTTGAAACCACCACAATTACTTGAAATAAAATTTGTGAATAGAAAATGTAATATTATGTTCTTCAGCAATATAATAAAGATGAATAATTGAAAACCATATTTACCGTTGAAGTGTGCCATTTTCCTCGATTTCGAATCGAAGATACCTGAAAAAAATTATTATTAAATTTGTAGATTTTTTTAAAAATATTGTGTATTATAGAAGACAATGATCGGTTAATATTTCTGGTAATTCTTCACTTTTAAAAACCTCCGTTGTTGGAATTTCTGTAATACTATCTTGAAAACATCAGAAATGTTTTCAAGATATGACACGAAGTTTAACAATAACAACTTCAGTTCAACTTCATATAGGGGCTATAAATATTTTTCCTTACATTTTAAGGTTTATCTTTGTGTAAGAAATAAATTACTTAATCCAAAATAAATATCACAAAATTTAAAACTATGCAAGATAGAGGACAAGAAATTTTTCTCTTGTGTTTTTAATGCAACCAAATTTTATGTATTATTTTAGTAACTTATATTTTTCATGTTACAATGCTTTAATGCTTATATATTTACTTGTAAAGGATATAATGTTTGAATGAGTGTAAGAAAAGTGTAGAAGTTACTTGATCAAAATGAAATGTTGAGTGGGACGATGGTTGGATAAAACTAAAATTGTATTTATATTAAATTTTATTATCTCATGACACAAAAGGGAAAAGTATGCACTCGATCCTTCTTCAAGACGACAAATAATTTTGCAGTAAACTTTTATTCAGTACGAGAGGGAATAGACTTAAGAGTGCAATCGTAAGTGACATAATATTATTCTGTGAGAAGTCTTACTAGTTTTGTTGGTAGAATTGTGACTCTATAAGAATATATGGAAACCCACGAGGAAAAATGTATCAA
Organism: Pogonognathellus flavescens; assembly: GCA_019776165.1. Lineage (NCBI taxonomy): Eukaryota > Metazoa > Arthropoda > Collembola > Entomobryomorpha > Tomoceridae > Pogonognathellus > Pogonognathellus flavescens. The sequence goes on along the minus strand of JABASD010006497.1, from coordinate 9,061 downwards.
GTACAATGTGAAGTCTTATACGCGTGTTACACCGCAAATAACATGAAAACAATTGCACTCAAAGACACATTCATACATGCTCTTTGTACTACGAACTTTTCGGCATAGCAATTGCTCAGAAGAACGATTCAACAGAAGAACTGTACATGTAGGCTTGTGTTGATTCATGTAGGCTACACGTAGATGAATGAGAAAATAGATCGTGCATTCATATTATCAAATATATACTTTTACTCATACTCTTAATTACTGTCTAATTAATTACTCTAAAGTTAAAAATGACATGAATTGAACTGAATTGAATAGACAACGTGCTGCTCATAAACTGCCGCTGCTCCTTCCACATTTTGTGCAAATTATAAAATTTGTATTTTTGCAACACTTAAAAACAAATTAATGGTATAATTTTCTGATATTTTAAACAATTTTATAACTGTATTTATCTAACCTCGTCAAATTTAATTAAGCACAATCGTATAATTAAATCAAATAATTGATAATGAATGTAATTTCAAAAGTGCAAAATTGAGAAACTACAAAAGTCGGAGGCAACTTAAGACAAATATTAATGTGCCAATTAAAACGGGAGTTATAATCCCATAGCCGTCCCAAAATCACAAAAAATCTCCTTTGACCTTTTTGAAAATGCGTATAATAATAATAAGTGACCTTGACTGATAATTAATCATGCAGAACTGGAATGTCCAACCAAAGTTGGCGAGACTGGCGAGACAAAAAACAATTTTGATAATGTCATTTCATGGTTTTCCCAATCTGCTGGGTGAGTGAATGAGTAAACTTTCTCAACTGCGTTGCTCACATTCACATTTCTGTAAGATTAATAATTTTCTGTGGTTGACCTGGGAAATGTCAACAGGAAGTGACACAACAATTTAAAGCTTACCTTAATTGATAAGTGACGTTAAAATTGACTTCGTGAAACTATAGCGACAAAAATATTTGGTTGCTATTTATTTGAACACTACATGGCGAACTGCAGCCTGTTTTGACATTACTTGTTAATCAATATAATAAACTAATTGCAAGAGTTGATTGTGTCATCTGTTCGTTTTCAGAAATAAAGAAGAATGACTACGAGTCATTCGTTCATTGTTATCTTTGCATTCCATTGGAACTGTACTGTACATGAACAACCGGACCGGACAATAAAATTAAAATTCAAAAATGATAAATTATATATGCCTAATCAATCTATTATCATCCATCGCGTATTGATATGCCCTGTATTTGTATGCATATTAAATTAACATTGAAAGAAATATTTAGTTGGAGCTGATCCTCTAATACTGGCTAATAAAAGAAGTGTTGATGGTTTTGGTTGGCAGGAAACATGACTAACGCATCTTCTTCGTAGAGACTTCTTATCTACTTCGCACTGCACTAAGCCGCAGAAGATGAGTCAACGAGTACCACGAATTTATTTATCATCATCTAACCACTTTCCTTTGTCAAGTGTGCAAATAAATAAATAATTCTACAATACTGAAATTGCAAGCGAAGAGAAGCGAACGAATATTGAATTGATATTCACACAATTCTGTTAATTATCATTTGTCAAAGTTTGACTAATAATGTGCAGTCATCGGGAAACTATATGACAACATGATTTTAAATAGAAATTAATGGCATTACAAAGAATTTCACAAAATGTGACTTGTGATCGGAATTTTTTTTTGTATATTCATACAGAAAAGTGTTCAATATTTGTCATCATATTCATTACTTAAACGTACATTTGCCATTTATTATACCAAAATTTGAAATATATTTATTCTATTTCATTATTATTGCCAAAATGAAAGATACAGCTACATTTATTCATATATAGAGTGTGCATTTAATTTTTGTTTTGTCGTTGTCATATTCTTTGCACATATAAATAAGTTATAACTTTTGTTCGCATATTTTGCATTTTGCTGCAAATAATATAATCATAAATAAGTTAAAATCAATTCTGATGATAAATTATGTATTTTTCAAGCCTTTTCATCACAGCTAATAAATTGATACTTTTCCCTTGTCAGTTACGTACGAAATTTTATGAACATTTCTCAACTAAGGGGAAAATCCCTCCATAATGGTAATTTTCTCTATACATGGAGGAAATTTCCCATAAATTTATTAAAATTTCCATCTGGGTGGGATTTTTTCCCATTATTTGAAAAGTTTTCATATTTTCGTCGATGAAAAGGGAAATTATAAATTTATTTTCTACGGTTATGATTATGATTGCATCAATTGCATTATTGCATACCTGGGTTGTTTTGTGTATTAATTTCAATGCTACAGTAACTTTGATTGCATTTAAAATTTTAGCAGTAGACAACGAGGACAATTTTAATAATTATGACCTCCTATGCTAAAGAGTGTATAAAAATTAAAATTTGCAGCAATGAAATTTCAAAGCGGTTGTAATAAGGTTGATAAGGTTCATATTTATTTCAAGTACAATATTCCAGTACAATTTTTTCCCCAAAAGTTTCAAAGTACATACGATGCCTCCACACAGGGTCACCACCATAATTCAAGTGGCAGAAATAAATTTTGTGTACAAGAATGATTTATTACAATGAAATAAAAAGCAGTACAACATTCGAATATAATTATCTGTATTGCAGTATGAAGAATTGAAATGAAACTGGCAACGAAGTTAATGAAGATAGAAGGTGGGGAGATTTGATAAAAGACGGAGGTGAATTGAACGGCGTTTGCAAAGAAAACTGAGTTCAAACAAAAGCTACAAACAATCTTTGCCCAATCTTTGATATTCTTCTTGAAATAAATTACAGGCAACACAACATGGAGTGGACGTGGTGAGGCAAAGAGCGCACGACTCAATTTGAGGAATTTTGGCCAGGGAGTGATTATGTGGATGTCGCTTCTGTTCTATTCCCAATTCAGTCTCTTCTTTACCTATTTAGTATGTTCCAGCATACTAAACAGGGGAACAACAGACTGAACCCCCCTCAAAACAAAAGCCATATCGACATAATTATTCCCTGGTGAAAACTCTTCAAATTCAGTCGTGTGGTTTCAGAGCTGGACAAAATACTGTGGCTCGATAAAAAAATACTTTGGTTGAAAATACAAATTACTCAAAATACACGTGGAAAAAAATTATTAAAAATAAAAAATGGCGATTTAGAAGTATTTTGAGAATATTTTGGCTGACAGAGTATTTTGTCCAGCTCTGACGATTTTTTTGCCTTAACGACATCCTCTTCGTGTATGTTGTTGATTATTTCTTTCAAGAATAACACCGAAGATTGTTGGAACTGCTGCAGTTGATGCAAATATACGGCAATTGTATCCAGCGGTTCCTTCCAAACGTTGTTAAGTCCACCTCCGTCTTTTACGAAATCTCCACATCTGCTATCTACGTCATCTGCGCTGCTTGTGTCATAAAAATGAATAAATTAACTTAAATAAAATTCCATACAAAGATTACAAGATGGTGCAAATGTTGCACACACCTCGGTGAAAAGACAACCTTTCCAATTGGGAGTGTTTGCATATTTAAACCATATTTAATTAGCTCAAGAAGAGTTGGTGTAATTTGGAATTTCCACTGGCGTCTCCTCCATCTGCGGTTGCTGTGTCAGTAAAATTATTTCGGTTTTTAGCAGGTTTTCTCTGTACGATGATACAATTCGTTCTACATAGCGATTTTTCCAGTTGGAGATGACTTCCTCAACAGATAACTTCCATTGTCACTCATTCGAAATTGCTCCTTTTTTGCAGATCATCCCTGGAGTGACCCCCCTCCAATCCTTCGTATGGTTGGAAGCCCCTCGTAACTTATACTGCCATCTTAACTTGCAAATATTCAAGATATTCTTTTGCAGCCTGATATTCCACGGTGTAGATCTCCGTTCTCTGTTTCAAATTGTATAAATTATATTAATTATAATTAATGGTTTTAATTCATAATTAATAATATTTTTTAAATATTATACTCTTGGGTTGTTTTTCAAAATTCCAAAAATTTCTAGTTTACGTTCAGAAAATTAGGGAGGGTGCTCTGGCACCCTGTGAATCGTTTATAGATACGCCCTTGTATATCGGCACATACTATACTTGGGAAATAATAAAAACGTAATAATATACATTTAAAAAATAATAAAAGCAATTGAACTAATGCTTTTTTCAGAACATGGAGTTTATTTTCATTAGTCTAATTTTGCGCTTTATGAATCGAGGCAATAAACCACATTACACGTGTTACAATATTTTTAGTTTTTATGAATTTTGATGTTGAGCTTATAGATTTTCAAATTTACTTTGGTTTATTATTTTGTATGAAACTGTAGGGAATTTTTCTTACTTTGAATTCAATTATTCTTTCCTCCTCTTCTATATTTGGGAAACGAAGGTTTGCGTACAAAATATTGTTAAAGTAACAGCTAAGTCAAGCTGCTGGAAAGTATGATGGACATTGCAACAGTGTTGCTTGCCCTAAAAAGTCGTACTGAAGTTGTAAATTGAAATGTTGGCGATGTAAATCCGTAAAGTGTTGATTTAACAATCATTTGTTCCCATTTCCTACATAACGGAAACACATTATCTCTTTCATAAACCCTCTTATCAATTGGGTTTGCATGAGCGCAGGCTAGTGGCCAACCGGCTACATGACAAAATGGTCAAAACGGTCCACTAAAATTTTGTTAGCCAGTGGCCAGTGCCCAAAATGGTACATAGCGTGAAATAGAAAAACTGAACATGTCAAAGCGCCATTTTAAAATATTTAATCAGTTTGTCCACAAATTTTATTTAGTTTATTAGAATTGAAATCTTATTTTGGTTCTAGGTAATTTCCCCTGAAACCACTCACCTGAAACAAATCACCTAAAACCAAATTACGAGATTTATGCATTTTCAATGCAAGAGTAACATTTCACCTAACATGTAACATGTTAATACGGAAAAAAGAGAAGGTGGTATTGCATTCAATAACTAATGAAAGGCATGCATACATAACGGCAGTACAGACATTTAAAAGTCAGTACAGTTGCTAAGGCTGAAAGCGCACCATCTCAACATGAACATTATTGAGCGACTTCCTGACACTTTCTTAATGCTATCAAGCTGAATTATACTTCAACATAATTTTCGAATCAATTTACTGTTGATATCACTTATATACTAATATTTTGAAGCACTGTCGTTCATTTCGAACACTTGATTTCTTTCACTCGTTTTCTATCGAATCGCGAATTTTCGATTGACAGGTTTGGAATATTTTCCATAGTTTTAAAAATTCTATTGTTGTTGGTTTTTGAGGGTCATGTCAATTAAGTCCATTTTAATTACCCCGTACAGTTAATAAACAGTACTGAGCTATTTGTTGACTGCGACGGGTGCCTACAAGAGAGATGTTTGCTTAAGCTAAAGAACTCAAAATACGTCCTCCTCAATTTTGTTCGCCAGACACTATTTTTGATATGCTTTGTTAACTTACTGATATTTAACTTACTTGATTTGGTTTGACAAAAATAACCGAATATAAACGATTGTATTATCACATCACGATAACTCATTTTCAAATTAGGGGAAATGTCACATAGCACCTAAAATTGCATTTTTACATTTTGATGAATTGTCACATCCCTCTCTGGGGAATTGTTTCAGGGAAAATTACCGAATACCCTTATTTTGAATCCTAAAATACATACTCAATCACATTAAAACAGTACATTAGCATGAACATTTTGACCACTTTTTTAGCCATTTTGGCCAGCCGGCTGGTTGGAAACATGAAATGCACGCAAAAAACGAACTCTCTTTAAGTTATTTTTGTCTACCCAAGGAAAGAAAAAAAGCAGTGGGTTTCAAAGCTTCAATTCAATACAAACACAAATTTTTGCACTGGTTTTACCGTAAGGAAATTTTCGACATTATGGATCGCAGGATGGTAAGGTTTATTCCACCATACCGGCTCTTCAAAACGACGTACAAATCCCAAACGCACGGGTTTTCGGTTTCTTGATTTAGGTTGTGCATACAAGGTGATTACAAGCTTTGTGTATAATTTGTGAATAAAAAACTATGCGCTGGTTTCCCGTGGTATTAGCCAGTATCGTGAACCGTTGCAAAGTTGAGATTATACATAGCTGTCAGTTACATATTTATTTGACCTGATATTTGTTATTGCCTATGTTCCACTTTTATTTGCTAGTCTCCACTTCGGCCGTTATTACACAACAAAAGTTGTATAAGATAAAAGTTATGTAGGGCAGAGCGACGTGGAACGACAAATTTATGATCGTGGTGGAGCCTACTGTGTATTTGTATAAAGAGATAATGAAGGAGGAAACCGAATAATCTCTTTTAAAACCGCCGAGTTAGATTGAGACTATGGTTGAATAATATAAAATATATTCTTTGTGCATGTTGTGAAGGTGGAGATAATGCTGCTGTACTTCAACTTCCCATTCAATATTGTCCCATGTTTATTAAGTAGCGTAGTAACTACTTTATAGAAACACCAAAGCTGTCCGTCTGCCCATTACCACGATAACTTTAGAACGGATTGAGATATTTTGATCCAATTTGGTACACACACTAGTGAGACCTATGTGAGGTTACGTTGGAAGATGAGGTCAATCGGTCAACTCCTTCATGATCTTTGACCTTCTAATGTAACTACTGTGTCAATGCAGCCTTAAATACCCAATGCATTTTAAACACTCCGTCGTGAATTATAATTCCGTTCCAATGTAAAACCCGTCAACTTTTGAATTTCAAAATATTTCGGAAAATGAGAATTGGTGTTTTTCAATACATGTAGTCAGTGTAGTTATATTGCGAACACATTTGACGTCACAATTATTGCCCCTGTATTATATTTCACAGCAGTGTCTCTGTTCCCTCCGCTATTTGAATGATCCGTTACAAATTGCTGATTTTATTAGTCTTTGCTGAATTAAAAACGCAATGAAAGTTTTTACGTCTGCATTATCAAGGTTTTATTGCAGCCGCTTATTTCTTTTTAATAAAAATGATTGATTTAAGTATAAATGAATACTTGTTCTGTCTGTCTGTCTTTGTGTCATGTAATTCGATATATTGCGACAAATCAACTTAATTCGTTCAAAATGTGTCAAAACAGTCGACAACAGTAAATACCGTTTCGGTGACATAAGTAATTGTGTATCTTACGCTACTTTATTACAGTCGTTTTGAATGGTTTATTGAATGTAACAATAATGTGACTCCATGGGCTAAAGCCCGAAGGAGAATAAAGATAATAATAAATAATACATAAAAATATTGTTTCATGTCATATTTGGAGTCGGAGTGGCGTCTGACTGTGTCTGATTTATTTCGTAGTTGATATATTATTAATATGACTTTTATGACATCGAATTTAATATTTTCTAATTTCGACCATGTCGATCTTCTTAGCAACCTTAAGAATTAAACCATATTATTTGCTTCCATTGGGTGTTGGGGTAAATCGAATTTGGAATTGGAATGGGATTCCTATAAATCTAGGTATATGGAAAAATGACTTTTTGGAGTACCTATTCAAAATGTATCAAGTTAAGAACTCGCCCGTGTTCGATTTAGTTCGGTCCAAGTCTCAAAACTATTGTTCGTGTTATCGTGTTCGGTACGGCAAAATTTCAAAATAATTGTTTTTTTTTGTCGAGCCGAACAGTTCGTTTCGGGTCAACCTCTCTATATGAACATATTTTAAACATCAATGCTAAAGTTATTTAGTACCTAATTAGATGTGTGTCTTTTTTAACAAAGAGAAATGAGCTATCTTCCCAAATCCAAAAATTGATGACTTGATGCTTTTTCGTAAATGTCAGGTAATGAGATGTGCAGGAATGAGAACGTCAAATCTGTTCTGTTCCATTAATTATTTTTATCGGGCAACCAGGTTTCGAATGTCATCTTCAGGCTCTGTACATAAACATTTAGTTCATTCTACATTAAATGATTGATTACAATCGTTTGTCATTTTATAGAAATTATATAAATAAAACTTGAGTTAAACTTGAGACAATAAAAGGTTGATTTTACAATGTATAGTGTATAAAAATTATATCTTGTTAATTATTGAATTATGCTACGAATAGAGTGTCTTACTTTATTTAATATTTACAGATTATAGATACTCTTAAAAATAGTAGGAACATGTTTTCAGTTTACAACTGAAAATTAAGTAGTTTAAAATGAAGTATTTCATAACATTTTTCGAGAGTTTAATATTAATTCACCGGCTGAGTTGTTAGCTGGCCTCTTGTTGTTGAATCCCTCTTGAGTTATGACACGGATAGAACAACAGACAGAGCTAGAGCCACTACAGCTTTCTTATAAACCATCCTCCGGCACTTCATAAGTAGCGAACGTATAATTAATGGGTCCATGAGAATATTTGTGTTGCATTACGACTATCAAATACCATTTTTCTTGAACGAAGTGCTTTTATACAATTACTACTCACTTTACATTTACTATGTGTATACTTTGTATAATACCTAAGATTAGGTATCAAAGTAAAGTAGTTCTTTAATTGCCATGAAGGAAAAGATTTATGCAATGTTTCATTAAAAGAACAAATATGAAGATTTAATGTTGTTTTAATATGAGATTCCTAGCAGGTATAAAACTTTGTAGCAAGTCGTGTGTTGCAATTATCCAGTTTGATTGCTATAAAATCTACCACTCTCAATATAAACATTTGAAAACATACTGATACTATCCTGGAAATATACTCTGGAAAACAATAATACTCCTTAATTAAAGGTTTGAAATTTGCGAGAAGTTTAGTTTCACGTAATTGTAATAATGAATAAACCATCGCAACGGTCCAAAGAAGTGACGAAGGGAACAGTAACAGTTGTGAACTTCGACATAGTAACCTTTTCAACAATATAAACATATGACACCGTGTTTTTAGCAGTATAACTCGGATGACATATGACATGTATTAAAATCAGGAATTGTGATTTACTCATTTTTCGTAATAGTTAAAAACTGGCCGTCTTCAAATTCAAAACCTGAAAAATTTCATAAATAGAAGTCGCAT
>JABASD010006496.1:0-10121 GCA_019776165.1 Pogonognathellus flavescens | reverse complement strand
GAGCGCAAAAAATAGGATCTTCGTAGTGTATGAATACTTCCAACAGTTGTCTGCTTTGTTCCATCTACAATGAAAGCTAAAAAGGCGCGCTTTGGTTTCGTTAGCTAATAACTCGAAAACTACTATTCCCCGACTAGCTTGTTAGTCTTAGCTAAGGACACAAATAGGAAAGCCGCTTGAGCAGATATTCAACCATTAAGAAGTAGACGCCATAGTGCAAACGTACAAAGCAATACAACCACTTGCCTGCCGCCCACTTATCATGTTATTGTGTATCTGAAGATGTGGATGTAAAACGAATCTAAATACACGTTTACACAGCTTCCTGTGTACATTTTTACTACTCTACTTCACATCACATCCATTTCTCTTACCAAGCGTAAAATTTGACCATCGTCATCCATAGCATCTGCCGTCTGCATTTTATCGCAACCTAAGCCTGCTTTGTATAGGCACATTCGCAAACAAAACTTTAAGACTTTTCTTAACTCTACTTTTCCCAAGAAAAATATAAACAGCCAAATTGCAAACTTACGATACGATATCACAAAACGCGCCATATTCTTGGATTTCAGGTTTAAGGATGACAAAGGACTTACATGACAATCGGGAATATAAGTACGTCAAATTTGGAGATTTTAAATACCCAGAAAGTTCTTCATTTCTTATGTATGCCAAAGTATCATCTTAAAATACGCGTACACTGTTAACAGACTGTACATTAATAATAAATTCAGGCAAACCCAATCCTCTTACAAAATTCACAAACAAACACTTTCATTCATACATAACATGATCAAGGGTTTGCAAAGGAATAAGAAACTAGCTGAACATACAAAGATTTGATGGAGATGCAGAGCTTAAAACTATTTATCATCCGCTTACAACTTATACCCTCGCAACATAACGCATATAATAATGCCTAATAAATATGTTCATTCTACATTTATATTACAGAAGCATTAATAATGTACCTCCACCAGTTTTAAGGTTGACATTTTGTAAGTCCATGAAAATAAGATTTCAAATCCTTCGTGCTCTAAGTCTACTAACTCTGTTTTCATTAAGTGAAAGCATAATAAGTTGTTTGTGTGAATGTTTCTGTATATATACAGTCGTAACTTCCATCCCGATACCTCCAGTAGGGATTGTCTTCCAAGACTCATATAATATTATATCCGTCTCTCATCTGTGTATACTGTTACAAACAAATGCTGTACTTTGAAATTGACAATGATGATGTTTGTATCTGGAAACACGCTGTTTACCTACCACTTTATCGACGAATCTTTAGCAATTTAGTTTTATTGCACATAGTACAGTGTTTGTCACTAATATTTCAAATTTTCAATACCCACTTATTATTCATTGCATTGTGGAGATGCTCGTATAGGAATATTATGCTAAACATGTGTGTGGACACATGGCAGTGTGTTGGCATTTATTATGGCAGTATGTTCAACATGGGACAAATAAGTTTATCCCGCTATTAAAAATACAAAGTAAGTATTTAAATGTTCATTAGTCACTAAACGTATATACTAAAAAAAATACACATTACTCTAACTATAGTAATATGGAGCACGTGTGCTCGTAAGTAATTGAACGAACAAGGGTATTCAGTATTTGCGACTGCAAGCTGGATGTTAGACTATACATACACGTCATATACACCTTGTAAGTCAAAAGTAGCACGTTTCATTGTGAGATTACTGTCGTAGTTTTAGTTACATGGTACTCTTTGAGGCGAAGGAGGTAGATAACTCACCAGAACTTACAGACCACATGAGACACTGCACTGCATGAGTGACCCAAATTAGACTTAAAAGATCACATTATGAGAAATCGTATGTGTATACCAACTTTATGACAATTTTTAGGTCGACTGAGCATAGAGTTTATATGGACTATATACTATATGTTTATATATATACTAGTATTATAAAAGAACCTTCAATGCTACCACATCACAAGGTAAAAGTCCTTGATCAAGTTATTTGAAAAGCTTGATAGCATTAAGGAGGGGAAATTACATCTGTAGAAAGCAAGTTGACGTCGAAAAATACTTAGGAACTACGGAATAGCCATTCGTCCATGTATTAGTAGGTATAATACAAACATCTTATCGAAGGGTAAAACATTATTTTTCAGTTCAATAAATCCTCACATTATAATTTCCTTACGTAGCCACTCCTGTAACCCTTTCGATTATGTACCTAATATATTTTCATTAGTAATCTTGCTATTATGTAACCGTTTCTAGGAAAAGTATAAAAATATTGGCGAAATAAACGGGTAGTTAATTTGTTGACTTTGTATAACTTATATTGTGTAATAGGGTAAGTTATTTTTACGATTACTTACTGTTTTACTACTTAAATTAATGTTACGATCTAGTACCTGTAAGTAACACTGATTTGCCACCAAATGTATACCCGCGATATGCAGGTATGCAGAGTTTATGCCTTAAAGCATGTTACAATGTTCTTTTTGTAACTAAATGGTAAATTTTATGTATATAAATTGCAATTCTGAATCAATTTTGAAAACCCATGCAGTTCAGAAGGGTTTCCTACAGATATCGTATGCATTTCTGTGACAGCCTACTTTACAGGGTCTATAGCAATAACAGTTGCCAACCTAGTGTGCCTCTTTTCAGGATATCAAACTGAAAGGGAATCTTCAGGGAGCCAAATCCCATAAATGAAGCTAAGAGGGTTTTTACAACTTTGCGACGTAGTAACGGAAAGTCATTTAGTCTTGACTAGTGACATTTTATTTCTCTGGATAGAGCTTAGACATGCTATGCTGGACGGAAACCAATAATACAAATGGAACAAGTACATATACAATATACATGGGTAAACGCATATGCATACGTAAGAGGTGCGAATTGATAGATATGGCAAAATAAAAACTTCTACATACTCAAACTTGATATTCCTGACTAACTTTTGGTACTTGAGCAGCTTGTGCCAAAATTTATCGAAAAGTTGAACTGTTTCTGAAATGTATTTTACATCGCTACCACCAAAGAGTAACTATTGGAATTAAAAAAGTTATAGCTTTTTCAAATTCCGTCTTGTTTATAAAGAATTCATACTGTTTTAGCACTATCGCAAGTACAAGCAGATATATCAAATAGAATTTGCGCCGGTGTCTTTTATAATATATTATTATGTTGATTCAGCTTCAATATCATAATTACCCATTTGAAAAATTCTAAGCTCAGGTGTGATTTAGTTTAATTTTATTCAAGTATCCAATTAGTACAGGTATTTATGTTTGCAAATGAATTACATGCATATTTCCCAGAATATCAACTATTTAGCAACATAAGGGTGGTTAAAGTGGTTAGAAATGTATAAAAATGTGCAATCAATTAAGATTAACTGTGTCTAGGCGTGTGCTATTGAGAAGGAGCTCACACCTTTAAACTGATGACCTCTCCAACAACACATTAGACTTGACCCATAGTTAATCATAATGTATTGTACATTTTCTAACCATTGCAGTGCGCACTGTAGCCACCAATATGTATATAGCTTAAATAGCTATATACATATAGATACAAACTATACCCATGGTTGATATATACTATGTACCATGTTGATATGATTTACAAGTGCATACTTGTCCTTTCCTTTGTAAAGAAATAATTTATAAACATTTATATAAACTTAAGTTGTAATATTAATTAGCTGGGTACTGGGTAAGTACTGTAGGTAGTAGGAACCTAAAAAGTTTTTGCACTAGTATTGATAAGTTATTAATTTGTTGGCAAATGAAAAACCGATTCTGACGGTAAATGATGGTTGGTCATGGTTAGGATTTAGGATTGGTATATGATACCTAACTAAACTAGCCAGGATATTACTTGACACCATAAATAGTTGAGTGAAAGTGTCTATTAGTAAATAGGTTCATTTGTGTAATAAACAAGAGTCTCAATGATGTAATGTGAAAGTGAACCAATAAAATGAACGACGGGTTTACGGCTTTGTGTGGCTTAAAGTGGGGATTGATGTCAGTGCTTCTAGGAAGCAGTCGCACCTACCATAAAATAGATCGACTTGTATTGTATCACTTTTATTATTGCCACTTATGCCTTGCTTGTAGCAATTCTACTTCCCCGTACATTTCACTTTTCCCCAACAGTTTTGTTGCCCTTTTAAAACATTTTTATTCCGATTTATGTCTTGCATTCAGACTCCCATTGCATCAACCGAAATAAAAGTCACACTTGTCTTTGACCTTTTGAGAGTAATACCATTACGAATTCCAAACGTCATGCATATCATCATTCACAAAGAAAGACACATCCTTGCAACGAAAACCATGATCCAGTCTCAATAGTCAAATCTCAGTAATTCGACTGATACACAATTCTGGAACGATTCTTTTACATTGCACATGCTTACAAAACTTGCACCAATCTAAAGTCCTAACTATTGAAAATTGAAACTGATCTCTTTGTGACAACGGTTATGCCCATACCTATAAGTACCGTCTAACTGCAAATATGTTACATATACTTACCTATGTAAATTCTAACTTACCTAAATCACCCATATTAATTTTTTCGTGAATTGGTATAGCGTTAATTTATGCAAAGACTCACTCAGGATAGACCATATAGTCCTTCGTATAAAAATAATCACGAAAGCCAAATGTGCTATTGATATTCGTATAATTCGTAAGAAAAAAACTGCTTTTAGTTGACTATGTATTATGAAGAATAACATGACCTAGTAAAACCAATCACACTTACACGACACGGGGTAAGATTGTCGTAGTAATCACGTTGTAATAAAATATATTACGGAACAAAACTATCTGATTTTACTATTTCAACGGTAAGACTATACGTACTATTTGTAGAATGCAATGCAATACTATGCAATCAGATATAATATTCCAAGAATGAAGTAGGTGTTAATTTGTCCTAAATTGTGTTGCATATCAAATGCCTAGAGTGAAAGTTTATGAAAGGTTATGCAAGAAATATGATATGCTTAACGTTCAAATTATATTTGCACATGCAGAGGAATGTTGTAAACTGCAGTCATTGACAGAAACTTACATATATCACAGGCAGAGTACTAATGATAGTCAAATTGTCACCATACTGTTTTTACTGTTATTCAGATATGTTAGATTAGCCAACTGCCACATGACACGCAAAATTCCAGTAATGATATTCTTTTAGTGCTAGCGGATGTAGAATAACAGCACTTTCACACGGATAGTGAAAATCCATTGCGAATCGCAGTAATAAATCCATACTTAATTAAGGATCTGCGTTTTGTGTTTTTTCATTTATCGCTTACAAGATAATATGTTAATTCGTACGGAAACTGACTTAGGTTTGTTGTATGTAGGTACTATATTTTAATGTGTAATTTTTCTGAAAGTAATGAGAGCAATTAATGAGATATCCTTATTCAGAGTAAGTATCTATCGTTATCGTTAGTAATTAATGGGTAGTTATAATATAATAATTACTCTTTATGAGGATTTGGTAACAATTATGACAATTAGAATTAACATGTGTTTTCAATAGCATTTCAATGCGTTTGTATTTCCTGTGCTAGAAGTTTACTACTCTGTAAATGATAAGTTAAGTTAGAAAATACCTAATCAGTTAATATCTGAAGTTTGTGTTTTACAGACCTTGTACTGTACTTTTTCTATGATGTCGTACTTCAATGATTCGAGAGTAAACTATTATATGTGAAGCATGGTTCATTACACCAAGACTACATTGTTATCATATGGTACAAATGTAAACTCACTATCATTGCCAATTATATTATATGAAAATAAAATAAAACTGATTCTTACGGCAGGAAGGGCAAAAAACGAAATGCCCATAAGAGCACAAAAAGAGGCAATCAATTTGCCCATCCAAGTAGTTGGTGCTATATCTCCGTATCCGACAGTACACAGGGTTATCTGAAAATAAAAATACATTTCATACATTTTTCTGACACAATCACAATTCACATAGACAAAATATAGTCAATACAGAAACAGTAGCATGTATCAAAATAAAAATAACAGCCAATTTGAACTACATAAATTCGAATTTTCTAAAGGTTTGCTTGGGCCAAAATAGCATTGCCATAAATAAAGCTGGACAAAAATTATGTTACAGCTTACTGGAGCATTTAATTGCTATTATCTCTTTCAATTGTAACAGCAGAAGCGGCAACAACTATATTAATACCAACCATTTTTCTGATCTGCAGTCTTTTGTTAGAATGTGCTTATGTGCTTACTCTGCTTACCAAAGTTTATACCAAACCCTTTGCTTTATTATTTATCGAAGATAAATATTGTGAATTACTTTCCGGTCTGTCTGTCCGTCTGTCTGTACGCGGACAAACTTTGTCCGCAACCTCTACAACATACAGCAAAGCGTACAACAATCTACCACCGACTACAGTGTGGTGCTACCACTAAAGTCAACACAAGAATACCCAAATGTGTCTCTCATCACCCAAAATTACCCCAATTTTGTCTCCAAGCACCCCAAAATGTCCCAAATGTGTCGCTTTCCATACATAATAGAAAATGGGTTTAAATTGTAAAAATATATTTCAAATATGTTTGCTTCGATAAATATTTAGGCCGTTTGTAAAAAGGGTTTATTACAATCCTACTATACCATACCATCTTATAACATTACACTCAAACTATTGACCCGTGCGCGTTCTCAATACTGCTCAAATCAAAACAGTTCACTGAGATACATTACATTAGGTCTATAATAAATAAATAATATAAATACGTAGGTATTGAAGGGTGGGATTGTTAGAAGATGTAATCCACAAAGATGGACACAGAATAAATGTAGACCGAAATAATCCAGTGAACCTTAAAGATGGACTCCAAACAAATGTCGTCAGCATCAAAAAGGGAGTAGTAACAAATCAGGGAAACCTTAAACCAGTCTAAACAAGTCAGGAGAATTTTTATGGGGTAGTCGAAACAAGTCAGAATTAAGTGTCTTAAAGGAAGAGTCGAAATACATGTCAAGAATCTACAAGAAGAGAAAACTAATCAGGAGAACCTTAATGAAGAAATCGAAACAATGCAGGAGAATCTTTCAGAAATTTAGGTAATTTTATGTAGAATTATCAGTACTTTTAGTATTTTCTATTTTTCACTTAAGTTCATCTATCCACCCATCCAAACTGTTATAATATGTTTAGTATTTAACATTTTTACTGTTAATACATTACCCGCGCGAAGCGTGGTTCTGGAGGTCTAAAGTTGTATTTACTATCATTATCGTTTCGTTGGCACTTCCTTGGCTTTGAGAAATAGATACAAGTACCTATATTAAACCATTACTTATATTTGTACAGATACATCACTGTGTAAAGCCAAATAGTTTCATTTGATCCGGGTGTTGATTTCTAAGCACAGTATTGACTCTTTACAGTGTTGCGTTGTATCTTGTATGGAATGTACAGAAGTGTGTAGTGTAGTCTTTTGGCTCTTGTGCCTTACTGCATACGAATACCACTAGTAGTTTTCAACAAAGAAACTACTCGACTCGGATCATGAATTGCTCTGTTGATGTGGAAAAGTGCCTCTGCTTATTCTTTCATTTCAATTTAATCTACTTTTACTCGTTTTTCAATTTTCCTTTCCTTTAATCGAATTCCTTCACCCTAACTTATATTTTTATAACAGAGAAACCATAGTGCTTCACTACCTTTTCAAAAGCATCAAATACTTCACTCCAAACACAGCAAGAAACTATTTTAGGTCATATAAAATACACTGACATAAAGTTGAGAAGCCAAATTGCCAGCCCACTACATACCTAATTACATGGCGTTTGGTAGCATTCGCTAACAATGAAGAATACAAATTGAAAATACATTACAAAGTACAAAGCATTTTAAAACGTAATAAGAACCCAATTAGGTCTGTAATATGTTCCTTCAAAGGGTTTCTAGTAAGAGTCAAAGCGTATTATATTATTTTGAATACCCAGGGTTCACCAGTTGGAAGTTGAATCCTCTTTCACTCATTAAGCTCCTCGTTTAACAAGAACTTTCACTATAACGCTTTAAGGCCTACTATGATGCAAGACTCAATAATAATCTCTTAGGACACTTAGAGTAGAGGACAGACGCTGACTTATAGGAACATTGCCATGTACATAATGTTTAACACGCGTGATACTTACCGTGTGTAAACACACAGTAGGATGTAATAATTAAAATTCTAAAATTCACACATTCCGTACACACTGTATGTTTTTGGCACGTTTGTGTACATATTTAATTACGTAGAAAGGTGAAGGTGCCCTATAGTTATGTGTAGACCTTATAGTCGACACTGTAATAAGGATGACCTGGGTAGGACGATACAAAAGGTAGCTGGTTTTTGACTTCTAACGTTCGTTTAATTTCATACGTGCCTATAGATACAAATAGTAGGATACGAAACATCAATCTTATTCTCAAGGATGAATCAAAAGAGAAACACATAAGCACACACTGTGAAATAGTTCTACACTTTATATGTATTTCGGTTGTAATATCTTTGTGCATATATTTAACTTAAGAATGACATCAAAAAGGTTTCATACGTCAGTCTGCAAGCATTAAAAGCAATTCAGATTGAAGTCTAAATCAGAAATTCTAGCTCCTTTATATATCAAATAGCCGAGCCGCCGAGACATTACTACTGCGGGGGCTGTCGGTTGACGGCTGACTGAGATGTTTATAGTTTATTTCATCAACATAGAGTATAGTTTAAAGGAATTGTAATGCTGTTGGTTGCTTGTAGGTAGATTAGATTTCTTTACTTTGGTTTTGGTACCTGCTGACAGAATTCGAAGTTACAACATGCTGATGCTACAACTTGGGGTCTTTCGGTAGTTCAGTTTGATACTTGGCTAAATTGGATAGAAACTCAAGATGCATTGACATAAATTTTTTAGAGATCCGATACAAATCAACTTGATACTAGAACTTGATACTATTCAACATTTTGAAAACGGGAGGGCACCATTACACGCTGCATGAATACTCTCCCTGTTGTGTCTTTCTCATCTTTCATGCTCTCTTCATGTAAAGAGCAAATAAACTAGCAATACGATCCCACATTATCTACTTGACACCCTATCATTTCATATCCCAAGAAGGAAGCAAAACCAGGTGACTCGACAAAATCGTCAGAACATATTCGATTTAGTATTTTTGAACGTATGAAGAGTGTAAAACTGTGTGTATAGCAAAGATATTTCTGAAAGAAAACAACTGCATTAGTACTGAAACACAAGAAAAACGCAAAAAAGATGTATCTAAATACTACCTAGAACTCTATATGGAATAAAGGACCTAGTACCTATACCAAGGTATAATATGCCCTACAGAAAAGACCAAACCTTACAAAAAGATTTCCTTAGGAAATGTAGTACCTACATTGAATCTCTAAGTGCATAAACAAAGATTTGCATTTAAATACAATTTTCAGCAATCGATCCGACACAATATCTGTATTTGGTCACAATTTGTATACCTATATAACTTAAGTAGATAATTTTGACAATAATGATACTATGAGACTCTGAGGGAATTTAAATACAATCAAATTCAACATCCTTAATATCTGTAGTTCCAGAAATTGAATTACGGCGATCGTTCGATAAACATGAAATGAAATCACATAAAATATTATTGATGCATTAATCATAGCAGCCATAAAATCATAATAGGCACAAACAAAAATCCAAATACGTGACATAATACGTATAGATACATAATACACAATATACGCATCCATTTTTTATACCTTCTGAATTAATGTGCATCAATAATAATACTATCAATAGAATTTTGCAAGCTTCCATCTTTAGAATGTATTCAATCTATGGAGACGTGGAAGTACCTAAGCGGATAAGTTGAACAATGCATTTTGGAATATAATGCCTGACTATATAGATACAAATCTCCGTTGACAGTCCACGCCAAGTCTCCATAAACGGAAGCCGCTTCCATTTATGGAAGCCTTCTAAGGTTTCCATTTCTGGAGACTTGGTTTCCATTTCTGGAAGCCTTAGAGTCAAAGTATCCAAAAGTGGAGACATTAGGACC
>JABASD010006495.1:0-10122 GCA_019776165.1 Pogonognathellus flavescens | reverse complement strand
ATCTTGACAGCCTACGAAATAAGTCAATAGTTTGATTTTAAGTCTCAATGTTTTTAAATATTATGTATTACGTTGTTTTGCTACACTCCGGTGTTGACCGGTTTATTGATACTTAAAATATAAAATAAAGATCCCTTTGCAATTTGAGTCCATAGACCTGACACAAAAGAACCATGAATGTGAAAATCAGACTTACTTTAGTTATTTAACAAAGCGGGCATTTCGATGCTGAATCATCATCAATGTTTGGAAATTATGTAATTAGGTATTATTAATGACATTACAATATACTAATTAATATTACACCCTTTTACAGTAGCATATAGCACTGCAAATAATTTTCAGTTAATAATTGATTTTTATCTTCAGTCTCACACAGTACAGTTTCAGTCTCAGTCAGTCCGGCGGTCTCAACATTCTCAATTCGCATCGCACCTGCAGAATTCGTGAGTACCTCACAAAAAACTGTTTTGGTTAAATCTGCCTTCTAGTGGTGGTTGCAGCACACAGAAAAGTCAAAACCCATTAGAGGCGAATTTAGTGTCACGCTGAAGTCTATCCGGGGAATTTTAAACTCACGCTGGAAGAAAGCAAATCGACTCGAGTACAAACTTGTAGTAAACGAACAATTATTATTATAGTAGTTCGTCCACCGACCGATGTCCAATTTGTACACTGAAAATCACAATTTTAATTTAAAATGTTAGCCAACTTTTATTTATCGTTCACTATTTAAAGACGCCAGACTGTAGTAGGTAGGTTACTTTTTATTTGTGTTAACTTTTTATTAGGCATTTGTAGGAGTAAACACAGTTTGGTTGTTTTGTTAGTTTTATAGAGTAGTGTCAAATATTCTACCAGCAAGACGAGTGACGAGAGAAGAAATACCCGTGGTGCGGACACTTGACTGTCTATTCCATGTTGTTCATGTCAGTTACAGTATTCGTTGTTGTCCACTGCAATATTATAGTATTCGGTTAATTTTCTAGTCTTCAGTAAGTAGCAATTCTTCTTCACTATTTTTAGTCGGGAAAGAACAAGCTTCATGTTGTATGTGGTTAACTATAAAAGTATACTTTTTGTTGTTATTGTTGAATTGTAATTATTGTTTGATTAATATATTGATAACTTTTATTTTATTTTATGGTTTAAGGTTCCGGACAAACAAAAAACGGGAGCAGTAAATTGGGATTACAAATTGCAAATTGAAATAGTTTGACTTGCCTCCTGTTGCAGACCGGTGAGTGTAAGTATTGACCTGTAGTTTGAGTAATTATTTAAATCCTTGTTGGAAATTTAGAATGTAGCATTAATACATTTTCTTGTCGTGTAGTTTACGATGAATAGATCGGACAGTACGACAGCAGCTCCTTCCGGTCGGCAAAGACGAGCATCGTCTACGCCCGTGTCACAAGTACCATCAGAGGAAGCGGCAGCTGTACCACCATCTCAGGCTAATAAAACAGAAAGAAGAGGAGTGAAGCGCACAGGATATCCTATTTTAAATGGAGATGTCAAAACTTGGAGAGAAAAATCCGGAGACTTTCTATGTTCCATATGCTTCGAAATGTTTAATGAGGCTCAAGTTACCCGATGTGGACACACATTTTGTCGCGCATGTATTCTTACGTCCATTGAAGCAAATCACAAGTGTCCTCAGTGCAACACAACTCTGGAAGTAGAACACTTGGTACCGAATTATGCTGTCGTACAACTTGTAGCTAAGCAGACCAGTGAATCGCATTTAAAAATTCAAATGTTGGAATCGCAAACGAAAAGTCAACCACAAACGACAGGAGTTAAATCATTTCTACAAACAAATTATAATAATTTAAGTTTGAATGACGTGAATTTACTACTTGCAATGCTCCAGCACAAAAAAGAGGCTTTGACTGTAGAAGCTGCAGAGCATCAACATTCTCTAACTAAAACTTTCCTCACTCTGTTGCTCAAAGAGAAGGAAGCGGAAAAAAGAATTTTGGATAGGGCAGTTTCCCTCGTCGAGAAGGATTTGTCTTACATTAAAGATGTTAAAGTTGACAGCAATAGTCCTTCATCATCCAGTGCCGTTGCGTCGACATCTTTTTCTTCCACTGAAACATCATCTCCATTCTTAGAGACGGGTTCTACTTCCGTTGGTTTTAACGACTCTGACATAACGTGCATGCAATATGAACAAGCTACATTGGCAGCCAGAAAAAGAAGAATGGCTAATCACTATGTTGATTTACGTAAAATGTACTTTGATATACGAAAATCAGTGACCGTAGATATTCAAAGCAACGATAGTATGGTACCCATTACACGTGATACATTTGAAGAAACTGGACCACTGCAGGAATTTGGAGAAACTTTGTCCCACATCACACGATATTGTTCCTTCAAGCCTTTAGCTACGCTTTCTTATAGTGCTGACCTTTTATCCAACTCTAATATTGTATCTAGCATAGAATTCGATAAGGATAATGAATACTTTGCAATAGCTGGAGTTACTAAGAAAATTAAACTATTTGAATATGCTAATGTGATTGGATCTTCTGTTGACATTCATTGTCCCACTTCTGAACTCTCTTGTGGTGCCAAAATCAGTTGCGTCGCTTGGAGCTGCTACTTCAAAAATGATCTTGCAAGTTCTGATTACGATGGCTGTGTTACACATTGGGACACTGCGACAGCAACCAAAGTTAGGTAAGTGCTGTCGATTTTTTCTGTCATATATTTAAAATTCTTGCCAACTAATGAAATTCGGATGTATTGGTTAGGTATTCAATAATCTAACTTTAATTTGAAACACAATATCAGCCTTTCTAAACAAAAATGCTTAATAAAATACAATTTTGTTTATAAGTTTTTGTTGTTAATCATAGGAGTTACAGAGAGCATGAAAAACGGGTATGGAGTGTAGACTGGAGTAATGGAGATCCTCGTCTTCTGGCATCTGGCTCGGATGATTCTAAAGTTAAATTATGGTCAACAACAACTGACAAAAGTATTGCTAATCTGGAAGTGAAAGCGAATGTATGTTGCGTCAAGTTTTGTCCGGACAATACGTACACGTTAGCATTCGGATCTGCTGACCATTGTGTTCATTATTATGACTTCAGAAATATTCGAGTGCCTCTCGGAATAATGTACGGACATAAAAAGGCTGTGAGTTATGTGAAATTTGCATCTAAAAATGAATTAGTTTCCGCTTCTACTGATAGTAACTTAAAACTGTGGGATTTGGCAAAAAAGGACGAAATTCGATCATTTCAAGGTCACGTAAATGAAAAGAATTTTGTAGGATTGGCTACAGACGGCAACTTTATAGCTTGCGGTTCTGAAAACAACTCGTTGTATGTTTACTACAAAACTCTTTCCAAGAGTTTGTTTTCTTTCACATTTGATAATCACAGAAGTATGTTGGAAAGAGCGAAAAGTGATGAGTCCGCCGAATTCGTTTCCGCTGTTGCGTGGAAAAAAGGTTCCCCTATTGTAATCGCTGCTAATAGTCAGGGAGCCATCAAAGTACTTCAGCTCGTTTAATATTTCTTCGTCTATTAAGACTTATTCATACTGGTCATTTACCGAATCTAACTTATAAATCGCCATGATTATTTTAATAAGTCCAAATCCCCATAATGCTCTACTATTTACTATTTTCTAAATGATTATGTCAGTTTATACCTTTCATTTCCATTGGTAGAATGTTTATGGATTTACTGTTTCAACTCGTTTCGTTCATGTTCGTTAAATACAGTACAATATGCCACTAAATATATTATTCGAACTTTGTCCAAATCAAATGATAACGACTTAAAAAAGTAACATCAATGAGCATAAATAATGAATCATAGTACTACCTAAAGTAGATGCTAGCTTTACTTTTAAATAATTTATTGATATAGAATTAGTTTACCAAGACTTTGTTAATGTTTAACACAATTTGATTACACACCAATGACCATCGGCATTTTATGACTGTCTAATAAGCATCGAATGTATTGTTGCATTTTACGACACCTATAAATTAATGGTGTCCATTCATGATAAACATGTGGCATTTCGGTCATTCCTTATTTATTAAAGAAAAACGTAATGGAAAATTCTGAAATATTCACATTGTTTTAGTTTGGTTTTAGAAATGTAATTGTATTTATAACTACGGTTTCAATTAAATAAATGGTTATATACGTATTAATATTATATTAATGACAATTATTTATTTATTTGTTGGTTCTATTTCTTCAAATACTATTTCGAGCTCCTTGCAATATTATTCTAATCATTGATGTAGTAATAGTAATTGAATGTATTACTTCGTATAGTTTCGTTTTTAATTATTCATAATTATTACCACAATTAAGGAGTTATTTATAGCGAGGAAATATTCGTTCTCTGTAACGTGATAATATTAGTTTTATTTTGGACGCAGTAGTTATAGTAGCTTTGTCAATTAATGCTGGCCAAATGAGTTTAAGTTGAAACAAAAAATTAATAAGTACTAATTATTATTACCGGTGATTCCTTTGCAAAAACAATTAAGAATTTTTAAGAATTTTAATTTAATTTTAACAATTTTGAGTAAAATAAGTCACTTCTTTCCAAGGTATTTCCAAGTAAACATTAGTAGCTAATGTATTTGCATGAATATAGGTTATGTGCGAATTTTTTAACAAATATTTTTTGGGACACTAACAGGAATAACAGGATTTATGAGGATGTCATGTCATGATAATAATATTTAAATTGAATTGTTGGATATCTTTTTTAATTAGGACGATGTAGATTTAATGAACGTGCTTTTAATTAGACAATGCAATGTAAAAGATCTGGTGATGCTAAGTAGTTTTGTAGTAAGTCGGAAGACATAATGAGCCAGTTTTAAACAACAAATTAAATTAAAACACCATTCGAATTCCTTAAGGGAACAAAAATGATTCTTGGAACTTTTATTAACTACAAATACAGTAATAGTAATATTTAAATCATAAATGCCTGCTGCTAGAATTTTTAAGATACATAAAGATATTATTTAAAATGCATAAATTGATACGATGCATTAGTTACCCAATTAATTCAAAACTTGGGTGTCGTAAAGATAAAATACAAAAGATGAATCTTCTGTTGATTTCCTAGCATTATTCAAGGAGTTGACATGATTTGACAAATGCTTGATTCGGAGGACTTGCTTGTCCGAAATTTCATCAGCCAGGAAATGAGCAAACTGGAAAAAATAACAAAAACATTATATCAATGATTCACAGTACATTTTTAATCAGTACATTTGATTCAAAATTAAAATAATCATCCTCCTTCTCACCTCTGCATCTTTAGAATGGATTAACCCAAGATATTTGTCGGCAACGTGTCTCTCATTATCCAAAGCTTTACTGAGCGCAAATAGTTCACCATATTTATGTTTGACTTCCTGTGCTATTCCTGATCTCTGAAATGTACAAGAAAATTATGAAGTTAGCTAAACTGGTACCTAGGTTAAAACATTTTCTCCAGTATTTTTCCAACCTTTAATAATGATTGCGGATTACTCAACAGAATTTAAACAACGCATGTATTTGAGGTAACTGTACCGTCTTTTACCAATAATTACCTAACATGTATTATATCCGACAGACTGCACTAATTATTCGCCAGTGTAATATCAGTCATAGTATAGGCATTAGCCATAACCAATAGCGTCAGGTGTTCTTTGAGATAGTTCGGTAATTAATTGTCAGTCAAAACCTGATATGGTCACAATTACTTAGTAATTCAGGATTATTGTATCGCAATGCAAACCATATTATGCACATATCCAGCAGACAGTACAATTTGAAGATAACATTACGAAGCATGAACTTCTCACTTGAGACTTGACTGTCTGAGTCTGAACACACCGAGCATTTTTGTTTCATGTACTTGGGTCCTCTAATACATGGGGCATGAAGGTACTAGATATTGTAGATTATGTAGATATTCCTCTCGGCTCACGTTAGAGCATTAACTCCACTGGAATTGGATATTTAATGAAAACCACTCTACTAACTCAAAATCAACTACATTTCTACCTACACGCCTTCTAAAAATCCACAAAATCATCTAATTACTGTCATTTACATCCATTAAGTTATTTACATACATGTAGGAGCAATGGTAGAACATGAAACTGGTATTTGAGTAAAATATCGAGAACATCAAGATTAGTAGAAACAAATAAGAAAAAATCATAAATCACATAAAGATGAGAAAATTAGGTCTCATCTTTATCTGTTTACCTAAATGCTAAACCTAATCTAAATGAAACAAAACCTGTGAGCTATTTAATGATGTCTGTATTCAACCATTTGGTAAAGGTGTATATAGTCTAACCAGAGCCCAGATATAACTATTAGGGTAATAATTTTTGCTGTTTACTGGGTATATGTATTGCATCTAAGTACATGCATTACATTTGCCGATTTCTTAGAAAATAACTTCCTTAGGTGTGAAATTACCGTCATGTTAAAACCAAATTTTCCGTGCAATTTTCCTCCCCTCTTGATGAAATGTTGGGTGAGGGCGACAGCGTCGTCCCAGCTGTCATCAGATAGTTTGGCAAAATAGTTCTGGAATCCTTTTCGGTTGATGTTCCATTCACCGAAATGACTTGACTGCGTAATGAACACACATTGTAAAAGACAACAATGACCATGCATGAATTACAATAACCGTTTAAAATGCTTTGTAACTGACCATAAGAAGGTATTCCAGGGAATACTTCAGTTTATGTTCAATCACATTTTGCGTCTCATCTGCGACCATTTTTAGATCAAAGCCCTTGCCAAAAACAGCCGTGCAATTAGAAGTTGCATCTATAATGAATAAAAACAACCTTGTAAGTTAAAAAATTTGTATAATAAATGTTGCATGAAAATTAAAAATAATTAATGGTTTACCTTTAACATTTTTACAAACATTGGTAATGGAACTTTGGCAATATGAATGTGGAGCTGGCGAATCTTCTTCCACTTTCAGCTCACTTCCAGTTTGTTCATCCGTTCCTACAGCTTCGGTCAAAGATGCTCCATAAAAGCATACTAGTCCTATTAACGTTAACGTGAGTGTCTTCATTGTGTCTTTTGGAAATGTGACTTTAAGAGAATTGGATAGTCAATAGTTTTATAATCCTTGATTTTTTCAACTGGAAGAAGTTTGATTCCCTTGACACGGGTCAGTAGACAACGGTTGACAAACGGTTTATGAAACCAAATTCACGAAAAATGAGAATATGTGGTGAGTGACGATGATTCGACCTTATCGAAATCAATTTCGTACAGAAATACAATGCAATGCAACTACTACAAGTAAAGTATCATGATCACGAATCATGAAAAGTGTATTAGTGCAACTTGTTTGTATTTGTGAACATGGTGCTATATTAAGTTCATAGTACAAGAGTGAGCATAGCAGGGGAGGAAGGGCATGTGACAGAGTCGCCAATTGAAACTAATATTCATCAACTTGTTATTTTCGAACATGTAATAAAAATGAGACAAGAAAAACACAACGCAGTATAATAACCAATAACACATTTGCTTTGCTTGTAATTTCTGTATATTACGTGTGTTGTTTGAAATAATGATCTATTGAGAAGCTCAAAGGACGACAATAGTGCTATATCTAGGGAATGGACCGTACTACTTATATTTTACATTATAAAAGTGCAGACTCAAGCTGTTTCCTCGTAAGGCAGATAAGATAGGATAAATAACTCTTACACTTGTTTGGACATACATAAATGAAATTACATGAAACAGGAAGGCTTGTTGAGTAATTTAATTATTTATATCACATAAAATTATGGGTTGTAATTAATGGGTCCTTAGAAATAGTTAGTGTAGCAATAGTATAACTACGTCTTTAACCAAGATAATTAAGTGGTACCTACTTAAAAATAGTAACTTTGGTCTTAACGAATACACGCAAAATGAACGTCTGCTGTATACAAGTGCTGAAATACTTTATGCATGAAAACCATGTAATCAATTTACAATTCCAACTAAATGCATTAATGCAAATGCCTAGTCCCTTGTAATAAACGTTGGAATTATGCAATGCAATAAATGCTAATTTAATTTTAGTATATAATATTTCGATGAAGACGCATCGCATTTTGAAGTAGCGAGTCGCTTTGGTGGACCATTTCTAAGGAAATGGTTATTAATTCTAAGGAAATAGTTATTAAATCTAAGGAAATAGTTATTAAATCTGAGGACGATTTAAATGAGTCTAAAAAATTATAAATAAATAAGTGAACTGGGTACATGATCTTGTGCAAACATTTCTACCTGACTTATGAACAAATATGTCGTTTTATTTGTTTTATAATCATTTGTCATTCAGTAAGTATATTTTAAGGATTTACTTAACAAATAGTAAATATGTAATATCTACTTTTATAATGTACACTCGAACGGAACGTTTCATGAGTGGAGTGGACTATATGATTTCGTGAAGTTTGAAGGATGAAACTTGAAACGTGTGGATTGCCATGTAAGCAGAATTGAACATATCGTTAAAAAAACTCTTGAAACTGAATCATCTACTTGATACAATAATGTGGAGCGTGTTTATTTTGAACTCAATCACAGCCGATATTATTCTTATACCACAAAAAAGCCATACATCACATAGTACCTATAACGGTTGTCTCATCTCATTATACATGGGAATAGCTGTGTGGACTGGACGACTAGCTGACTACTGTTGAAATTACTGCTGCGACAATTATATCCTACTTTACTTGTAGCTGCAAGTCCTTGCAACATTTTTATTGTTAGTATGTTTACGCAAAGATCACACAGTGGACTTATGTTTTCTCCTTATTATGTTTTATCGTCTATGACTACGAGAAGCATAAAATATATATGACCATGCATGCATCCTGCTAAAACGCAGTTTTAAGTTTAATAACGTTTTGTCCACTCCTATTTACTATTGGTGTTCTGTTCCCGATTACGATTCATCCTTCTCACAGACAGTCCGTTCATTTGGTACACAAAAGAAAAACATGATACGATTCTTTGTATAATGCTTACTAATATTATTATTACCGATATTGTAAAAGCCACCTCAGCAAATTAAGCAATTCTTATTTGGTATTGTTTGCTCCAGGTCAAAGTGCATTTAACTTTTGCCCAATCAACAACCACAAAGAGAATATTGTATAGACGTGCACTGGTAGAAAATTTATTGTCAATCGAACTGCTGTGAACTCACATCGTTGTATGAAACACTTGAACCAAGCAGGAGGAAACTTGTTCTATGTGAGTGCAAATTGATATCATCTTTATCTCCACACCTGTTCTGTTTGTCCTCCATAATTAATTACTTTGATCGTTTTGAAATATTTTGTCAGCTTAAGTATTATTCATTCATTATTCAACAAGTCTTCTTTTATCACTCTATTTGCATTTATCAATACCTTTTTATTTTCAGTTGCTGTTCTACGGTACATCATAATCTCACCTCTCCGTTAGTGAATGCGTCTCATCCGTTTCTAGACTCTTTTACCGTTGTTGCAAACACAGAATTTTAGATTTATTTTTTAAATCTGCAACTATCACAAAGCACAATTTCTAGTTGTTTTTCTCTAAAATGAATTATTTACCCGTTGCTATTTTCGTTCTTGGACTTGTCCATCAGTCGTTTCAAACCGGGGGACAATGTAAGACAAATTAATAATAAAAAACCATTAACAACAAACAAATTTGCAGGGATCATTCTTCTATTCCATCCCATTTTGTCTCACTAGGATTTTATTATTTGTTTTTATAGGTTCATCACCTGTCCCAACAAACTTCAAATTTGACGAGGAAGGTCATACTAATAAGGGTTGCCAGGAAGTTGTCCAAGAACAAATTAAAATTGAATTGGGTGCATCCATAACTTATTTGGCCATGGTTCGTTCGTCATTCATTTTTGTATTTTAATATATTATTGGGATATATAAGCACAAATAGGGTGAAATGATAATAATGAATCTTTTAAACAATATATTATTTTCTTGTGTTGTGTCAGAGCGCCCATTTCTCTGGGGACGCTAGGTTTCGCCCAGGAGTCGCTAAATTTTTCTTGGATAGTGCTGTTGAAGAAAGGGGG
>JABASD010006494.1:0-10127 GCA_019776165.1 Pogonognathellus flavescens | reverse complement strand
AAGAGAAATCCTGGACACGAACTTGTTTGTATTTTATGAATGACATTCACAGCAATTATTTTTCTGAAATTCAAATGCCTGATATTTACTTCTTGAAATATTGAATATTGAAAAATGACAGTTTACTGGAATAAAAAATATCTACTCCGGCAAGAACGTATCTAGGATTTGATATTGGTGGGGCCTAAAACCTACACGTATAACTAGGGCTTGCGGCCTTCGGTCGCGAATAATCCCCTCTTTCCTGAATCTGATGGAGGTCATAGCCCTTGCTCTAAATACGTCCTTGATCTCAAGGTCAGTAATAAAATGGAAACATATTTCTAAAATATTAGTTCGACAAAAAATTTAACGTATCACTGATAAAATATTATTTCAAAAAATTGACGAAGAAAAATTAAATGTCTGTAGAATGTGTAAAAATAGTTTTATAATTAATTATTTCAATTAATTAAATAGTGCAAGAATGTTAATTTAATTATTTCAGATTTCGCAACATGCAAAACCACTTATTTAGTTTTCATAATACTTTGGCATTTCAAGTATTTTAAACAGTATCATATTATTTTTATTTGTAATTTTTTAAATATGATTACTTAAATTATTATATTATGTAATATTAATATTCGTTGCATCAAAATCTCAATCTCATTTTCCGAAATAAAATTTCTGATTTTAAAATTCAATTCTCGTATATTTTTCAGTATTAAACCTTTTTGCTCGCATAGTTAAATTTGTTTGCCAATAACATTTAAAAATGCTAAGCATTTGAATTTGTCTTTCAGCACGGCCGTGGTTTCAGATCTTTCTCTTTACTTTACTATTTAGGAAGGAATACACAAGGGCGTATCTAAAATTTTGAAATTGGGGGCTTAAGTAGTCTGGGGGTTCAGAGGCCAAAAAATTACAAAATGATAAAGGCCGCAAATTTTGCCAAATAACCCTTTTTTGGAATCTGTAGGGGAGGGGGCTCAAGCTCTACAACCTCATTCGCAGATATGCCCTTGGGAATACATGAATATAATTCGTTAAAATATAAATAATATTACTGAAAATAAAATTATATTTATTCCCTTTTGCCCTTTAGAATTACCAATTAATAATTGAGTGAGACTGCACCCTCATTTTGAAAAATAATTTAATTGGTGATATACAAAATTAATCTTTTTCCTTGAACTGTGTAAATAATTAAATCTCTTATGAACATTTCAGAAGATTTATTTAAAAAAATTAAATTTCTAGAAATAAATGTTTGAAGCATCATTTATTTTTCTTTTATTTTTTAATAATTTTCATTAACCTTAAAGCTCTCTTCAGAAATTTTCTTTGTGCGTTAAGAATTTTTCCCCTTAATTACATATATATTTATATTTAGGAATTTTCTCTTTACTGTAGCTCATGGATTTTGCCCTTCACGGCACACTAAGCAATTTTGCCAGTAATTAACAGAAAAAGATTATTTACCTCGGGTGGAAAAAATGGTCCATTGATTAATACAGCTACACCTCGAAACATATTCATAAGTCCAAAAATGAACATATATTGGAGTTGTCTTGCGTTGAACCCGAAATATAACTTATTTGGTTGTCCTTCCAAATTTTCCACAGACACAGGTATCAGTTTCGAAGCAGAGGTACCAACTTTAAAATCGAAGCTTTCGGCTTTTGTATTAATATCATTGTAGGGTAACTTAATTTCTCTAGTTATATCAGTCTCTGAATTATTTTCGTAGTCACTAAATTTCCCAGTAGAAATGTTTACAGACATTATTTTTCCTTGATCGTTGTTATTCATTCTTCATCCAACTTTAAAGAAATCAGAAATAAACTGTTAAAGTAAAACAAATATAATCAAGTACCATCAGTCAAATTAATATATCTAAACTGATTTTTTTAAATCAATATTTTATTTTAATATCTATATCACACCAAAAACCAACATAAACTTGTTGAGATATTTAAACTACTTATAAAAATTGACTTCTGTAAATGGAAAAAATGTAATGTGGGATCCAAGGTCAATTTACAAATCACATTAATGAGATTATGTTTTGTATAATATGTTTTGTATTCATATTACTATATAAAAATACTCGTCATATTTATATAAATCTCAAGCATGTTAGTATAGATAAACTATGTTGATGCCATGATCTGCACAATGTTAGGTACTTAAGTAGTCATTGTTTAATGTATTTAATAATTTCCAGAATAATGTGTAAATCGAGTAATTAATTAGTGATTGATGAAATGATCTTCGTCAATTGGATCATTTGTGCAATGCAGACGTTTGACGAGTCTCAATGTCTGGAATTGTAATGATATGGCGATTTACTGTACACACAAATGTAATTATTAATAAATTCTTTGCGTAAATACACATGCAAATTCCATTCTACACTGAACCTATAATGTCACACGTGCCCCACTGTATTAGCTAATTGTACCGTAATCCCTTTGCTCTCTACAAAAGCAATACCACACAGTATACAATATTCTATTATTATTATTATCAATATTATCAATATTATTTAATACAACAATATGCCAAATGTATACGATGAATTACGTTACTTATTGCATAAAACAATTGGAAATTGTACAATGTTAAAGTTATCGTATGAATGTTATGTATTACAAATCTCGGAATATTTGTGACAATTTTTTTTATAATAATATGTGTACCGTATCGTAATCGTGTATGCAGATGTAATCAGGCTAATTAATCCATCAGTTTATTTCTTTTAGCTACAAACGGGAGTTATTGAGGCACACTCAAACAAGAACGCAATATTTGTACTTCTCTTTAAACAAAGACTAGACTGAAACAGTTTATCAATCAAACAACCCCAACCTAATTTAATGTAAAATTTGTATGCATTATAAAATGCTAATAGAATTTGCAAGCAAAGCAAAGATTCGACAATTTTCTTGTTCTTACGAATTCAGCTTCTACTGAGAACGAATTTAAGTGTGAAATGCGAATAGGTAATAATATTATGTGCACCTTTTATTACCATTTACTACAGCTATGTTCGATCGACATATATTTGGACCAAGTTAGTATTGTTTTATATGCATTGTCGTAAAAGTTATTGTTCTGTACTTGTACATATTAGGCATAGGTATTTGCGATAAAGTGATAATAATACAGCGAAGCTGTGTGATTTGCATTTAAAACTATCTCCTTTTGGGTGTTGGGTATTTGGGTATTTCACACTGTGTAAAGTCAGAAACATTATTTACTGCGTTAGTCTCTCCTATCCTCGCGTGCAAATATATTAGTATCATAGCTATTTTTATTATTGCGACAATACATAGTAATCAAATATTTTCTCCGAATCACAAAGATTGTAACTGAAAACTGTGAAAACTTATCGAATACAGACTTATAAGCGAATTTTATTGAGAAAAGTTTATCTATCTATATACATACACATACAAAACAAACTGATATACATACCTAGTACGTATAATAGTGTACACTGTTCCTGTACACAAAATGAGACTCCTTCCACTCGAAAATATTATGTACATTCACTCACGAACATGATACTCGATTAACTCGATGCTTTTTATATGTAAGTAAATATCCTTACTTATAACTTGAGTTCTGGCACTAGGTATATCCACTAACTGAACATTTTACTCAGAGTGTGTATGTAACACTTACAAACAAAATTGCCAATCTTTAATATTTGTCCCCTTCAATTTATACTCAAAACAAGATTTACACTTTCAAACTACTAAATATATACAGTATACAGTTGATTTGCAAAAATCTGAATTCAGATTTATATCCAGAAGAAAGGTACGACCGTGGTAAGTGGTATTTATAATGCACGTGCCGGTGCGTGTTGTGTGGTAAATTATTTATGTAAGTCAATAATGCTACAGTCTGTACTGTACCATAAATATAAAGTACAAGCTTAACAAGTTTAATTACTACTACTTTTGGTGTAATGATGATTTTTATCAGATTATGCTGTCTACTGTGTATAATGGAAATAAATACAGTCTTCTCTACGATTCCACATCTTACAGATATACTGAGCTGCTCTGAGTGAATAGAAAGGTTAAATTATGTTGGTTGCTGCATGCAAAACAGTTTAACATCAAACAGACTGCTTACATTGCATTCACGGCCTTGCTGCTTTTCACATATGACGAAATAAAGATGTGTTACATAGAAATATTATTATGGGGACACAATGCGATTGTAATAAGAGATTCTTGGAAATGCACACCGCCATAATGTCATTACTATGTATATAGGTAAATAGGAGTACGTAGTAAGAAACAATAGAAAGGATTGACATCATAAGAACAAGCATAGATTACGCGATAACTCGTAGCATCCAACTCATAGGTGCGACAACTCATCGTTGAAAATTGATAGGGATGAAAATACATAGGGAAAAAAATTAATAGGGATGAAAATACACAGGGAAAAAAATTGACAGGCCTATGAATTTTTTCCCCATGAATTTTCATCCCTATCAATTCTTTTCCCTGTGAATTTTCAACGATGAGTTGTACCTATGAATTGGATACTACGATTTGTCCGGTTACCCAAGCATAAACGCAGGTTATTAGATAGTTGGAAAGAAGTCAACAAGTAAATTAGATTCATTCTACTTACTACTTACATACTAAACTAACTTGTTTATTATTCATCAGAGATACATCGTGTAGCTAAATGAAACCAAAGACTCACAGTGATTTTCATTCATTCATCTCACTGTGTGAAGTGTGCATTAGCTAACCATACCAATACTAGTTAATGACGTTGTCATTGTCGGTGTTATGAAAACTCGTTTAATATGTCACTTGCTCATTACAGAAATTTTGACAAAAGGTTTTCAATCAATCGAAAAAATGTTCTTTGAAAAATGTAGCTTTGTATTCTCTCATTCATAACTTTATATAGTTTGATTTGAAAAATGAGAATATTTTGCACCAACTTCATACTCTAAATGCTCTTCATAAATCATCTTACTTGGTGCATGCTTTGGTTCTTTAAAAAGTATGTAAATTATGCGAATCATAATGATCATATAGAACCATTTGTCACCAAAAATCCCTCTTTTGTGCAAATACAACAATTAATTAATAATAGTTAGAAATTAATTAAGTAATAATAAAGTAATACTACTAGTATTACCTATATCGTATATGTACATACTTAATACTTACTATAGTACTTCCTCTTACGATGCCCATACAATTCAATATGTGGGTTGGGTTATGAATGACATTTTCTAAGCGTATAATATTGTTTGTTCTTTCATGATACTTTTTTAAATTGTGATTATGGTAGGTACACGGAAATTTATCTGTATAACAACTTTAATAATCTAACTCGCCTTAAAATAAATACATTTTATAATTATTCGATTACAACATTAAATCTGCATCTTTTAATGAAAATTTCAATAAGCTTGATAGAACACCCCAGTACTGAAGGACTGGCATATTTAAAAGGTGGTCCATTGAGTATTTACATTTCTTGCTGTACTTTTGACTGCAGCTCTTGAAACCGTACGCTTGACCCTGATCTGCCGCTTTATTGTAAAGATTAAACAGACTAATTTTCTCCTCTTTGGCTTTTAAAATCTTTAGATCCTCGTCGTGGGAAGAATCATTTCTGTTTTCCCCGCTGTAGAAATTATGTTCAGCTGAATGTTGATACAAACCAGGAACATCTTCGTTGGCAGTGGAATGAAGTGTCGGGTTACGAATGCGAGTTAGTACCAAGTCAGATATTGGATAGTACTTTTCCGGTTCAGAACCAAATTCGCAAATTGCTCTCAATTGACACGAACGATCTGTAATCTGCGGATGAGAAATCAAAAGCTTATTGAAAATGAAAAATAATTAGAAGCACTTATAAATGTGTTTAAAAATTAACATTGATTACATCCATGAGCCCAAAATAGGAATCGACTCTATCTACATGTGGCTGCACGACTGGATGGTCCTCATATATTTCTTCACTTTCCACATGTCTTTTTCTTCGGCCGTTAAAAGCATTGGAAAGGACCGGTAAAAACACCGTCATAGGAATACCAATTAACACACCTATGTCAAACTCTGTCCTGGTATTGAAAATTACGAAGCGCTTGCTTCTTCCATGAGAAACTGGCTGAGAATTAAACTGCCCTGACGCTAAATCTTTTTCAAACTGACTATATTCATCTAAATAAAGTTGTTCTTCGCTAATTAAATTTTTACTTGTATCAAATTCAATAGTTCTAGGTTTATACTCCAGGCACACCACATTTAAAATTAGAAATAACAGTACAGGCACAGACCTTGTAAAAACGTTGGTGGGAGGCATTGTGTATCGACAACTAAGTAGTCACCTTTGACTAAACTTGTCTCAAATGAAATAGCAATCAAAGAAAGTTGAGTCTGGCAAGCTTTTATAAAAAAGCTGTAACACTGTAACAACAAAGATTCATATGCATGTAGGTTTGTAAACCGAATATTTACATGTAATGTCAATTCCCAGGAACACAGAGCAGTACACAATAAATAATTCATTAGAACAAAAATCAACACAGCACTGTGCCATTAGTTTTTATGGCCTCGTTAAACTAATATCTTCTTACAATTAGAATGCAAATATTATTTGAAAGTAAAAGATAGGCACACAGCGTGTGTCGGCAATGGAAATGCACTGAAATATAACTTGTGATTTTACAACAGAAAATATCGAAGCATAAAAATAGAACATTCTTTGTTGTTTAGTAAGGAGGTTAGAATCTTCTTATCGTTTGAATTACATATTTTATTACTTAACCATTTAATCTCAATAAGTCATTTATAATTACATTGCCCACTGAAAAATGGAAATTAAAAACGAACGACAGATCGAGCTTCGGCAATTATATGGAAACTTGGGAGTACGATTTGTAGAAACCATCAGGTCCTTTCGTATGCCTAGTGGCCATCAGAATTTTATCCAGTTCAACTGCTCCAAAGTCAAAGTTTCCGAATTTCTGTACAATAATTTAAAAAGAATTATTAATTTTGCCTTTTTTTATGTCATTTTACCATACTGTGCCATTACTGGCTCTGCTTGTTATAGTTGTTACATGAAGGTGTAATTATTTGATTATTTCGTAGCCAAAAGGAAAAAAAGTTCTTAGATTTCTGTGGGGTAGAATAGTAATATTTAAAATGTTAAAAAATGGTACAATTTTCTTGTAACTCACATGAAATATAGGCTGAGCATCAAATGATTCCCTTGTCCCTCGATCGTCTCTTCTCCACTTATTGCCTTCTTCTGACTCAATGGCAACAGATTTTTCCGAACGATAACGAGTATTTATGAGCGTGCAATGCAGCTTAACGGATTCCCTGTGTCTTTGCTCGGAAAATCCTTAAAACATGTGATGTGAAGTATATAAATAAAAAACGCTCAACTTTCGCTTGATAACAAATAATATTATTGCTAGCACTAAAGGTCTGAGCTATTTGTAAAAGTAATTTTAACTTAATACTCTTACCTGACTCTCGTAAACGTAGTGCAATTAAATCTGCAATTTGTTGTAGTTTGGAATTGGAAGGTAAATCACATTTGGCGTACAATACGTCCACAGCAGATGGGTCATCGTTCATACATTCCAGTCCTTTAAGTCGAAACGTTAATTTGGAATTACCAAAAATATTTCTAAAATTCGTAAAAACAATAGTCAGTCTGTGTAAGGAACTAATACTCTTATGTATAAACACCAACAAGCTTAATTGAGTATTAAGCTTATTAAATATGGAGTCTGATTCATGCATTTATATACCGTATTTCTTCTTTTAAAGTCGTTAAAATTTTCGCACATATCTCCCGTTCTCTTTCGTCCATCAACATCATTACACAAATGGTCAAGTGAAGTTTTTCTGGTGTTTGAAAAATACTTTCTTCTAAACCATTGGAAGCGATTTCGGTAAGCACTGTTTGCTAGATATGATGCAATAATAATCAGTAATCACAATGATTTTACTTCGAAGATTTCTTGAACACATTTTCAACTACAGTAACAAAAATAATATTTATTCACCTTAAACTCTTCAAACTTTTTGACGATGTGAGGCGCGTTTAGTGGAAAGCACATAAAATGAGTTGCTTCCCTTTTGAAGCGTGCTTGAGAGGCTATATGTTCCAGTCTTCTTCTACAGTTAATAACATCTTTGGCTTTTTGACCTCGAACAACTGTTAAGCAAAAACGTTTTGATTTTACAAGGTTTCAAAAATACAACCAGAATTATACCTAATATTTTACCATTAAATTTTACGTCAAAAAGTTTTAATGCGCAGAC
This sequence comes from Pogonognathellus flavescens, assembly GCA_019776165.1. NCBI lineage: Eukaryota > Metazoa > Arthropoda > Collembola > Entomobryomorpha > Tomoceridae > Pogonognathellus > Pogonognathellus flavescens. The sequence goes on along the minus strand of JABASD010006494.1, from coordinate 1,809 downwards.
AGAACTAATGTCATAATGAAATAATTTATCTTCAAAACTCTTATGATACACAATTCACAATTTGTGACAATAATAATATTTACCAACATCTCCTTTTTCATTTTGCCTGGGAACTATAATCTTTGTACTTGTCTCTTGCTCAATACGCTTTTTAGTAGCCCCTTTAGCTCCAATGATGTGTGGAAAAAGACTGGAAGGTATAGTATCAACTCGAGTCTTGTAACCGCTGTCAATCTTTTCAAGCTCGTAAGAAATGCCGCATTCAGGTTCATCTGAAAACAAGAACAAGAATGAAAACACATTAAATTAATACATAACCGAAGTTAAACACTTTTCTATCAGGACAAAGGAATGGGACGGTGTTGATGGTAGCGTAAATATAATATAGAACTGTCACGTCCATACTTTAGTAAAACAACCGATCCACTTATCTCAACACCCGTAAGTAGACAAAACTTTCAAGATAATGCAAGGTTTGCAAAGATAATTTCAGGAACTTTACCATGTTTGATGCCTGTCTTGTACATAGATACAGTTATGAATGACTAAAGCTACCGAGTAAAATCAAATGAAAATAAAAACACGAAATTTACCTTCATGGTCAATTTCAGGTTCTTCATAAGGTGCCAGTGGTGCCGCTTGAGATGAGCTCTCTGCGTGGGGAGGAGCCGATGAGCTCTGAATCAAGCCATAATTATTTTTTGAAGGGTTCCTTCTGTAGCATCGGTCTCGGACCCAATACAAATCCGGTTTCATTACATCCATCTTCTTTTACACTTGGGTTTTCAAAAGTTGAAGCTTCAGTGCGACGGGTTTAGCCTCCCTGAAAACGCCAAATATGTCTTCCCGGTATCTATTTTGCTGATTTTCTTGATATTGATGGAATGCTGGAGATTATGAACATTCACTGAACTGGATGCTGGATCTGTCAAATCAAAAATGAAGCAATTGATTACCAGAAATTAAAAGCCATCAAGTATTAACTGCCTATAGATAATATACATACTGAATTGTGTATTCTGCTGTCTGCTTTACTATAATACATTCAGTTTACAAACTACCTACAATAGTGGATATTAATTGCAAAACCATATTTTAATTACAACCTTCCTTGTCAGGCCTGTGTATTCAACTGCTTTACGAGCTGTAAACAAAATGAATATATTTTTTTCAAAAACAGTTCATAATTATGTATGGATACATTTCTAACAGCTTTCATCTTACAAAAGTTTTATTATTTTATTACACCGATTGTTGAAATATTATATATTGTTAAGTCATAAGTGGTTAAACGAATAAACTTTACCTGCTCTGAAAAGCCCTAACAGTGCAATGAAAGAAATTACATGAAAAGTCATTGTCTATGCGGATTTTACTTCATCTGACTCTGTTGTAATGGAAATCCCTTAGTGTATTGTAGGATATCAGTAAAGGTTAGTTATAAACGAAGTTATTATTTGATTAGTTAATTAACACAATTATTTGAATGCATTTTTGAATTCACCATCAAAAGGAGCAAAAAGTTAGGTGGTTCAACCGAAGCAGCCCGTGCAAGCAAACTAACTAACTAACCATGTAATTTTGTGCAAGAGTGCGTGTTGGTGCATGTGTAGGAAGGAAGAAGGGGTAAGGAAGGCAGGGAAGGGTTTACAATACAAACATACAATTACATTATATATACTACATACTATATTACATATTAGATTACATACTACATTACATTAGGTTACATACTATATTACATTAGGTTACATACTATAATATTACAATATATATATATATATACAAACACATACATTTACATACAAG
>JABASD010006493.1:0-10128 GCA_019776165.1 Pogonognathellus flavescens | reverse complement strand
TTGCATTCGTTGTGTTGTGCTCACTCAGTCACATCCCTAAACTGGTCTTGCAGCAAAAGCTATTGAACCCACCGCACCACCAACAACCCAAAACAACAACTCTCTGTGCAATACTCAATTTATCCCTCTTTTATCTTCATCCTGTCATCATCATCAAACCATTCTCTTCTAAATACAGATTTATGCTTCCTCCCATCCTCAACCCATCCACTACAACACTACAAATAAAATAAAATTATTTACATGTAAAATAAAACGAATAAAAATTAATCAAAAAAGAATTGTGAAAAAATGAATGAATTGTAAACCAGGGTTTTTTCGTCTCAATTATTGTCCACCTGCAAAAACTGAAATATGCATGACAAGAATGAAAACAATTTTCGACTGAAATATTTTATGACATTCTCAACTGTGAAGTTGAATTGCATTTGAAAGGTGTGATGGCTATGGAATGGCTGCATTCTGCATGGAATGAATTTTTCATCTGACCTTTTATGTACTTCTCTAATAGTCAATGGCGTAACTAGCATTCTGAAATGGAGGGGGAGGGGGAACTGAAAGGTAAAAGATGAACGAGTAAATATTTCTGAAATAATGAATAATAATAATTTTGCGTAATGTGGGAGTGGCTGAAGTGCGGAGGTAATCAACTTAGATACGTCCCTGTGTGTGAAGTATTTGATGTATTTCCATAACAACAGGCAAACCGGAATAATAGAACACGTATTAATACAAAGAGCGAACACAACAGCAACAGAGAAGGAAAGATTTTTATTACAGGCAAATCTGTCAGTCTTGAGCTGCTCGCCGGGAACAGAGGACGTGTCTTGTTGCTCTTGCCATTTTATCAACTTTTTCTGCTAAATATTTCAAAGTGCTCCCGTTTTCCAACTCATCTTTCGTAAAACGTAAGAAATATTTTCTTTGTTTCTTCAGTCCTTCAGTCGTCTCAATTAATTGTTGGACAGAATATTGAATATAATTGTTGTTGCCGGACTGTTGACTGTATCAAAAATCATTCATTTTTCATGACATGATGTTCGTTTTTTTAATCAGTCATTTTTAACGTTTTCATTAATTTGAAATACTTAAATATTCGTGTTGTAATTTTGCACCATTCATTTGAGAGCGAGTTTAAATTATATTTTAATTCATTGTTAAAGACAATTCATGTTAGATAAGATTAAAAATTGGCGGATTTGAGAAAGGTTTTTGATGGAGGAGTCGTAGTAAAATGTCAGCTGCTTTTGTTTCGTAGTGAAAAGGTTTTGGTTTTGCCGTACTACGTTTTGTGTAGTTGTAAAATTAAAGTTGTACAAAATTCATTGTTCGGCGTGTTCCGACGGAAGATCTCGACTCCGTTCCATTCCTCCCGTCCCCCACCCCTTCCTCCCTGCAGACTACAAACAGAAAATCCGTTTTACGTTTGCGACTACGACCCGGCTTTGAGACATTTGGGCCGCAGTGTACGATTGTAGATTGGGAAAGTCAATATTCCCGAAATAGCGTGCAGACGGAATTTGATGAGACGGAGCACTGCACTGCACTCGCTGCATCCACGTCCCTCACAAATAAAACGTTGAGACTCTCCCAGTACCCGTCTCTCCTATATCTTTAACACGCTTACTTCTCCAGGAATATATTGCATAGGTATAGTACCCGGTTCATTCCCCTCTCTCGTCCATGCCGGAATTCAATACTTTTTCCTCCTTTCAGCAAACATCTTTCTCACTCTCTTCCGTCAACAGCCACACCCGCATCCCTTACCACAATTCTCCAGTTTTACTCTCCACACAAATTAAAGTCCACTAACCACAGTTAGTATTAATACTCACTCTGTTTTTACAGTAAACCGGAAAAAGAAGGAAAATGTGTGACGACGAAGTTGCTGCGCTCGTTGTTGACAATGGTTCCGGTATGTGCAAAGCCGGCTTCGCTGGAGACGACGCTCCCAGAGCTGTCTTCCCGTCCATCGTTGGAAGACCAAGACATCAGGTAACTTAAATCTTCCCTAATTAATAAAATTATTTCAGGTTTTATAAATTCGGTGCGGAGTTTAAAAAGTTTTTGTTATTTTTAGGGAGTGATGGTTGGGATGGGGCAGAAGGATTCTTACGTGGGGGACGAGGCTCAGTCGAAGCGAGGAATTTTGACTTTGAAGTATCCGATCGAACACGGAATCGTCACGAATTGGGATGACATGGAGAAAATCTGGCATCACACATTTTACAATGAACTGCGTGTGGCTCCTGAAGAACATCCGGTGCTCCTCACAGAGGCACCTCTCAATCCCAAGGCCAACAGAGAGAAAATGACTCAGGTAAACAAAACAACAAAATTAATTTTAATTTGGTTGCTTCACGGAAATTGTTTTGGTTTTTGCAGATCATGTTCGAAACGTTCAACACTCCTGCGATGTTACGTGGCCATTCAGGCTGTGCTCAGTCTTTATGCTTCCGGTCGAACCACGGGAATTGTTCTCGACTCTGGAGACGGCGTCTCTCACACTGTCCCAATTTACGAGGGTCAGTCGCTTTTTTTATTGCCTCATTAGCTCGAACAAACACAATTCTTTTACGAATCCTCCAATGCTCAAATCAGTTCAATACAAACAAACAAATTAAGTTGAAGGACATTAACGCCGCCCACTCAATTGTCACTTCCTTTCATTTTGTAAACAAATTGTTCTCTTGACGACTTCACTCAACATTTATTCCCATTTATTGTTTCATTTTATTTTTTATTGTTACTAATTTCATAATTTTTATAAAAATTTATTCATGTTAAACTAAACTAAAATTATAATGATGAGAATGATGACGGATAATTAATTTTCTTGTTTAGGTTATGCTCTGCCGCATGCGATTCTGCGACTGGATCTCGCCGGTCGTGACCTGACGGATTATCTGATGAAGATTTTGACTGAGCGTGGATACTCCTTCACCACCACCGGTCAGTTCTTCCTTCACACTCTTATTTATAACTCCACAAATAAACCGATTACATGAAACAATAATTCAACAATCCACAACTCGTAGAACAAGTTTTTCAGTGCAAGAAAACGTTTTCAACGTCTCTAGAAAATTGCAACGACAGTTTTTGTACCTTTTTGTGTGTAAATTAGTAAATGCAAGTTGATTCTTGTATCTGTGAAATTTATTGATTGGATTTTAATTAATTTGCAGCTGAGCGTGAAATTGTGCGGGACATAAAAGAAAAGCTTTGCTACGTTGCTTTGGACTTTGAGCAAGAAATGGCAACTGCTGCGAGTTCTTCGTCTCTGGAGAAATCGTACGAGTTGCCCGATGGTCAAGTCATCACAATCGGAAACGAACGTTTCCGTTGTCCAGAAGCTCTTTTCCAACCGTCTTTTCTAGGAATGGAGTCTTGCGGCATTCACGAAACCACGTACAACTCCATTATGAAATGTGATGTCGATATTCGAAAGGTAAAACTTTTTCTTATTTTTTACATTTATTTTTGTTAAGATTTCTTAACATTTTTTGAGTTTGTTGTTAGGATTTGTACGCGAACACGGTTTTGAGCGGAGGAACGACGATGTATCCCGGAATCGCCGACCGAATGCAGAAAGAGATCACTGCTTTAGCCCCGTCCACGATGAAGATCAAAATAATTGCCCCGCCCGAGAGGAAGTACTCCGTTTTGCTCTCGCCTTCCTCGGCATCGGTGACCTCCTCTTTCCTTTCACACTCAATTTCAGTCGTCAAAAGAATTCTGAGAGTTGTAAATAAAATAAAGCAAAGTAACGGAGGAACGACGATGTATCCCGGAATCGCCGACCGAATGCAGAAAGAGATCACTGCTTTAGCCCCGTCCACGATGAAGATCAAAATAATTGCCCCGCCCGAGAGGAAGTACTCCGTTTGGATCGGAGGCTCCATTTTAGCTTCCTTGTCCACGTTCCAACAAATGTGGATCTCCAAACAAGAATACGACGAGTCGGGACCTTCCATCGTCCATCAGAAAATGTTTCTAAACTGGCAGCGACTCCTTCACTCATTCCTTCAAACCAAATTGATTCCTCCAAAGAAACAATTTTCAAAACGTTTTTACCAAACATGCCAATTTGTAGTCCACTTCAAGTTTTACGTAAACATTGTAGCTTTTTATCCGTTCAGTCTTTTCAGTAAGAATTAAATAATCAAGTCTTGTCGTTAGTTAAGTAGACTTTTAGAATTACAAGTAAAAAAAATTCCAAAAAGATTTTGTGAGGAAGATTCCGTTGTCAGAAAATTTCGGGGTTTTTGATTTTGAAGAAGAAAGAGAGTGGCAATCTGGAAACTTTTGCATTTAAGTGTTGGACGAAGGAGATAAAGAAGTTCAGAAAGGAAACGAATTGAGATTTGAGGAGGAGATTTGTAAGAAAGGATTTGGCATGCAGCTTTTTGAGAGTGTCAACGGAAATGCATTTTTAATACATTCTACTTTTGTAAAGAATTCGTTTCTCATCCGTTCTGTTCACCACAACCAAAACTTTCACCTTTCCTAAAAACTTTTAAACAAATAACTCGAGTAGCTTACTAGGAATAATTAATACTTAAACAATAAATAATCTGACAAACAAGAGAAGTTGTCAATTCATTCCGCTTCGGTAGAGAGTCACGATTTTGTAATTTGATGATGGCGGATGTGCACAGGCTTCATTTTTTCGTATTTTGTAGAGTATTTATTTAATTTAGTGTCAAGTTAGTTAAGACGTCAAACTCGGAGCACATTGTAGTAATTGTTTAGCAATGCAATTATCATTCAAATTAATGTAGACCACTCTGCAAAGAGTTACCATTCAAAATTTACATGACTGAATACATTCCCAAATAATTCCACCAATAAAAAAATAAAATGAAATCTTCAACCGCAGTACCAAATCCTTTTATTCTCATCCACCACACAATCATCCAATCAATTAAAATTTATTCGGCTTCAAAATTAAAAATATTATCAAACTTGCATTTCAATACAAATAAAATTTAATCAGTCTCATCATATACATAAAAGCCAAAGACCTAACCTCACGGTACCAAGAGATTACTTAATTTGGAACCAAGTTAAAAAAAACTTAACTGTGGCTCCAAATTAAATAATTTCTCGGTACATATAAATCCAACTTTATTAAAATAGTTACATTTTTAAACTTAAAGATAATATTGTGCCGATTGTTCAATGTCACCGTAGTTAATGTCATAAAAATGAAAACTAAAAAACTTCCCACTAACAGCCTTTTCCCACTGTTAGTTCCCTTTGATAGAAAATAAAAACAAAAACTTTATTAAATGTAAAAAATGAAAAACTTGCAGTTATTACGCAAGTAAGGTCAACTCAAGTCTGGGGAGGGGGAAAACTATTTTATTAAAGCAAAAATGGTCACTGACATACATAAACAAGTATGTTAGCCTAATAAGACTCAGTATTACAATATTACTAACCTAACCCAACCTATAAAATAAAATAATAAATTTAATGAAAGTAAAAATGGATCTAAAAGTGCAAGTTTACATTCTGAAGGCGGATTCTAAGATTAAATCGCAATTAAACTAACCGCAAAACCCAAACCTTTGAGACCCTAATATGATAAAATCTATTTTTACTTTCATGAAATTCCCAAATTATAATTAAATCTAAATTTATTTGAGTTCGTCTCATTATTTTTAGTTGTATTGACAAATATGACAAATCCAAATCTCCACAAACCGTTCAAATAATTTAAGGCAGATTGCCTCACATTTCGTGTTAACATTTTCCGCGTTGTTTCTAATTATTGGTTTCTTGACTTGTCCTTTTACATCCATTTCATATACTCATACATGTCTTTTTTAATTAAGCATGCTTCAGACGTTCACAGAATGCAGTTGGGCATTTTAGCATGTCGAGTTATAAGACCACGGCAGAGATTCTTTAATAATTACACGTTTCGTACAGTATTTGTGGTCCAAAAATGCTCCAATTAATTTGGATAAAGGTGCCGCCTGAGACAGTCTTTCTGCTAACAAACTCCTTTTCACGCCTGACGCCTCCGACGTAATTATTATTTATGAGACAACTGCAAATAATTATCACACACATAATACTACTCTGTAATACTAATGCCAATAATTATTACAGTGTAGAAATTAAAGTATAACACTGCTACACAAGTGCAAGTAGCAATATCATAATTATTATTTACATAATTTTATTAAGGTAGGTAAAGTGTACAAACGCTATGTAGATTTATGTTAAACAAATAATGCACATTGAGGTAGGTTATGCTATATCAAATGTTATATGGATTTACTACGTCAAACAAATAATGCACATGGCATGACACTCAGCTTTGCTAAATATACACAAAACTTACACGGATAAAGGTAAAGAAGCGTTAGATATAAATACTGCAAAATAATTCACTTGAAATTCATTCGTACTTTGATTGTAGTCTCATTTGCAGCAACTTCCATTTCTTTCATTTTTTAAATTTAATTGTTACAACTGTTAAATTTAAAAATAATCATCATGAATAAGGTTTTTGCATTTTAAATTCTAAATTGTTCTCAATTTCTTTTCACTTGACAATATTCATCAGAACATTTCTTTGTGTTTTCAGTTGCTGATTTTTTTAAAGAATTTTTCTTCGTTTTCTGAAGAAGGAAATATTATTTGTTGTAGTAATTTATTTATTGTTTATTACAATTCATTTAAAAATAATTTATATTTTACTTTTTATTTATTATATTATTTATTATATATTTATTACTGCTTAATTAATTACTATTTAACTTCAAGGAGTATTTTTTATTCAATTTAATATTTTGGTTTATCCTAAGGTCATCATTGCTCTTTTGGCTGTGATCGGAGTAGCTTCAGCTCAGAGATTCTTCGGACGCAACAATAATGTAAGTAAAAAAATCCCAACAAAAAATTAATATCACAGTATTTAAATTTTTTTATAATTTTTTTGTCACATTTGTAGCTATCAATTTTAAATCAATTGTATTAATTTCTACAAGTTCAATTACGTTAATTTAAGAATATATTTATTAATTGTCTCAAAATTTGAGATTGCCATTATAGATAGACACAATAGTGAAAAATAATACTAGTGTATCAACACGGCGATTGGAATCGTTGTTGCTCACGGTATGTACTTCTTCATATACATCCAAATTCATGGATCTTAAGGCAGACACTAGAATAGTTCCAATTGTCTTGTATTTCTCTAAAGTAACCAAAAGCAATTAATTTGAGAAAACAAAAAATCATTTCCATTTAGCTTTTTGGAGCTGGTCGACCGATTGTGGCACCCCTGGCGGGAGGAGTAGGAGTAGGTCCCAATTTGGTAAATTAAATAATTTCTATTCAATTTGTCATTTTGGAATTTACTTTTAGAAGAATATAATTTTTTTACATAAATGAATGCAGAATATTCCGATTGTTCGAAATGTGGTTGGATATCCTTTGTACAACTTTGTGTACACCGTGGCGGATCCCGTGACTGGCGATCAAAGACGTCACGCTGAATCCAGAAATAGAGATCGAATGCAGGGATCTTATTCCGTGACGACGTCCAACGGAAATATTCAAACTGTATTGTACCAGTCGGACAGGCAACGCGGTTTTAGAGCCAGACTCGCCAACAGACCAAACCCTAATCGCCGTTTTGATGGCGGTTTTGGTCGCAACAATTTGGACGGCGATTTCGTTCGCAACAATTTGAACGGGGGGTTTGGTCGCAACAATTTCAACAATGGTTTTGGGCCCAGTAATTTGGACGATGGTTTTACTAACAACAATTTCGACGATGGCCTGGGCAATTTCGTGGATGCTTCCAACAACAACGTCGCAGTTGCTTCGTCCCCAGCGAAAAGCATAACAAAATAAATTTTTGTTAATTCTTGTTAAGTTTAAAAATTTAAAACTATTTCAGGCACAAATCTATTTTGGTACAATTTGTTTCTTATTGTTATTATTTGCCTACTCACATCTCAAAATACTTTGATGAAACATTTCAACGAGATTGACATGATAAGTTTTTAAAAATTCATTTATAATTTTTGTTACAACCTTTTATTGCATTATTACTGAATCATTTTGGCTACCATGTTTATACTTATGGCAGTGACAGTTTTAATAAATATAGTCTTTCACAATAATCACTCTGGGACTAAATTATTACTTGGACAAGTTTCATTATAACGTTTGTTTTACATGACTGGCGGAATGAAACATTTCATGCAAAACGGAGGGTTTTTAAATAACAAAAATATTCTTATGCATTTTTCATAATTTCAATTTCAATTAATCAAAGAAGACAACAATTTTCACAAATAATATTCACTTGTACATTTTATGGATATTTTTGAAACAGACATTATGCAAATTTTCGGGGGTCCAAAAGCTCGGGGGCCCGTACCAATGGCGTACCCTGGTTTTACGCCACTGGTTTTAGCAGCACTCCCTTTACAAGTAATCGATGTGAATAAATCAATAAAATTGTTTTTCACGTCTAACATTATTTTTGTTTGTTCAAACACGACTGGACGGACTTGTCGGCGACGTCTCCGTCATTGATTTTCCATCCAGCTGTCTCTCTCCCCTTTCCTTTGCAATTATGGCCAGAACTTTTACTCTAATTTGGCTAATAATACATCACGAAGGACTTTTATTTGATGCTCTTTGTGTCTCAAGGTGACTGTCATCTGCATGGACTGTGAGTGAATTGTGTCTCGCGTGGCTGCAAAGAGTTAATGAAAGTTTCGTGACAATCAAACAATTCATCTTCACAGAAATTTATTTATTGAACATTTCTGATCCATATTTCTTAATGTTTGACTCATCTGAAAATCAACTCATCTTAAAGTTAAAAAATTAATCTGTAAATATTTTACAATCCGCCATTTCCAATCAGTCAATTGAATTCCGCAGTGCATTAACTTAATGAATGAATTAATTGGAATTTGGGAGTGGTCGGGATGAAGTTGGAAGTTAATTAAAATAATCTCATCGTTGGCATGTTCGGGCAGAGTTCATTTTCCTTGCAACTTTGTCAAGAGTTAAATTAATTTGTGTTGAATTAATTGTTGTTGATTACTGGAGATGGAATTATCGCAGACTTTTCTTGTCCATTTCATTTGCAGCAGACCTTCGTCCTTTTTATGGTTTGCTGATAAAAAAGATTACGTCGCAGAGCAGATAAAAACTCAAAGTGTGTAATTCTTCTTTTTCACGAACAAATAATTTTCCACTGCCCTGCTTAATTTTGCAAACACGAAAGTGCAGAGATAATGAATTAGCTAGATAATAAATTAAAAGAGACGCCTTGGGTTACATTTATGGCGAATTATTAAATTAAATATGAGAGATGACGTAGTAAGCCGGAGAACAAAAAATTATTTGATAACAAAGGAATGTTCCACAAATCACAAAAGCATCGACTCTCAATAATTGAGCAACGTTGACGGCCAAGGTCGACAGAGACTGCAACAGCTCCCTCCAGCTTCATTTCTTCGTCCATTCATTCGCAACAAAGTCTACAAATTGTGCCACTTTCATTATTTATTCTTTTTATGCATTCTAATATTCAAATCCACAAGGGCGTATCTACGTCAGGGCTTAAGCCCTCCCCAAATTTCGGAAAAACGGGGTTATAATATGGTAAAATTCGAAAGCAGAATATTTTTTGGCCTATGAGCCCCCAAGACGACTCGAGTTCCTCAAAAGTTTTAAAAAACGCTCTTGTAAATTTACTTTACAGTAAATCCAAAAATATATATGTTTGCATCATGTATTCTCATTTTGCGCTTGAATTAAAAATAATCGAATTCTGCAGAGGACAACTCTGCAAACTTAATCAAGCTAATTTTAAGGAGTATAACATCAAGGCATCTATGACAACAAATGAAAGAAAATGAATGATTCGTTGTCCCAGTTTCCTTAGTATATCATAAAGGCAAAAAATACGAAAAAAGCAGCGAAGTGCATCTGTATTGTTTGAATTAATTAGTAAATAATTAAAATATATAAGAGGTATTGTCATAAAGGAGATCTTATCAAGAAATGAAATTATTTGGACGGGTGCATTGTTTGGGCTTGTCCAAGTCATAAATATCGATTAGCCTTTTATCACCGTCCCAG
>JABASD010006492.1:0-10130 GCA_019776165.1 Pogonognathellus flavescens | reverse complement strand
TTTGATTTGAAAGGGCAACTAAAGTTATTGATCCAATTCAAACGCTATTTTTACAAGGGCCGATGTACACGCGGAGTAGTTTAATTTTTAAACAGACATCCACTTGAGAGACTTGAGACACTTCCGCCGTTACGTTAGTGATACAGTGCCATTGCTAAAGTTTCACGGATATGATTAAATTGAACGAATATGATGCAACCACGGACAAAATTGTAAAAGCAGTATCTCTTTTCACGACTGTAAAAGAGTTAACTTCGTATGAAATGGGCGTGAAGCTGTTGGCAATTTTTCTAGCATGTTTATTTTTACATCCCCTCCACAGGTAGATCATCATCTTTGATTTTGTGTGTACTAAGGAGCCCAACTGAACTGCTACCCCTAACAGCACACTGGTAGCAATTAGTAAAATAGGAAAAGCTGCAAAAATTGGCATCGGGATCATGCTTCTCATCTTAACGGTAACAAACGCAAAAATAATTAACATAATCTCCCCCGAAAAAATCAAAGGAGGAGATATGCTCCGTGTGAATCTGTTCATTTCCTTGTTAATCAATTTCATCTGTCTGTACACCCTCATTGCACTAACTGGATCATTTTGGAACATTGTTTTGGTTTTTCTAAATGCTTCTTTTTCGTTGTAAGTTTCACCACTTAGAAGTGATAACCAAAATATAAGTGTATAAGATATCGCCATAGAACCGTACACCAAAAATACAATTGGAGAAACTCCTTGAACACAGGTAAAAAACAAGGCAAGTGCCAGGGCTATTCGGACGACTAAGCAATCCAGGGTTGGTGTAAATGTTTTCAAAATATAGACAAACGGACTGAATTCGAATACCAAACATAAAATTGACAGAACCAGCAGCGCAATTAGCAGGACCCATGTGGTTAATTGCAGCAGAATTCTAACCAATTTCATTGTTGCGAACGGCCACTTTTCTCCTTTTGGAATGTATATGTCTAAAAATATTTAACACATACATAAATCACATAAATCATATGTAACAGCAGGTTGTTTTTTATTTACAATTTTTGCAATAAATTTAAAACCGAGGGTTATTCTTAAACACTACATGAGTTGTACAGGAAAGGTTAGCACAAAAAATAATTTTTTTAGTTAATGAGCCAGTTTTGTTTGTAAGGTTTTCCCATCCCATCCCTAATTATGCTGCTCATTATACATGGGAACTTTATTTGTCAACAACTTTTGATTGGAAGTGAGTACATGGCTGGAATAAAAAATTAATTGTAGATAAAGTATTTCTCAATGTTTTGTACATTTTTGAGCTTTAAAAACGAAATGTCTTACTTTGTCCAGCTTGTAAATAGATTTAAAAGAAAAAAACTGGGGAACTTGATAAAGACAAAAACATCGTGAGACAACTCATATTTTTAATATAAATATTGAAGCTAATGAATTCGAAGAACAAAACTGAACAAAATTAGAGCTAGTTTTGTTGTCATTCAAAGAAAAATTCTAATCAACTTCATCAACAAAAGCTGCCACTTTTGTCCTTTTCGACATCCTTTTGTACATCGTTAAATATGTTTAACATAAATTGAATAATTAGCATAATAAGGCCGGCGTTTTTTAGTTAACTATTTTTAATATAATTATAAACCATGGATTACAGATATTATTCTTCCAAAAAAAATGAATCATTATTTCAGTGAGTACAAACATTTTTTTATAAGTTAACGACCTCTTATCACATCCCATTGAAGATGAATCAACACATTTCGTGCGTTAAGTCGAAATCATGCATAGTTTTGTTACGGTGAATTTTTATTGTTAGGTGAGGTTAATCTTTTTTGGAAGCAATGTCTGTTGACTTTACATTATTCTTTGATTTTCGACCACCCGTGAATAAAAACGAAGAAAAATAGTAACTCAATAAACAACGATTCCCAATTTAGTTTCGCATCATAATTCTGATGAAAGTGAATTAAGGCCGTACCAATAGGGTGGCATTGGGGCCACGAGCAAGGGCGTAATAAGCAGTGTAAAGACAAAATAAGCAGTGTAAAACTTGACTTTTCGAAAAATCAACACCTTAAAAAGTCGAAAATTTAATTATCTATCCGATAAAATTTACTATAAGTCTGTACTCATTTCCTGTCGATGTCCATACACCGAAGAAGTTGCGAAGTTGGGTTGTTTTTCCATGTATAAAGAGTAGGATAGCTTATGACGTCACTACGATACTAGGGCCTTAAGACTCTTTTGAACTGCATTTTTTATGTGCCGTTTCCAAATATTATTGTTATTATCATTATTTGTTTTTATTGTCCAACTCATACTGTCAGTCAAACATAGGATCGGCTTAAGATAACTAATCCGAAAATCGCCACCAAAATGACACACGTGGCTGTCGCTGGCTGCTTTATGTGTAATAAATATACAGTACTTTTATTACACATTCGGCTATCTTCACACTTTTATGAATGGACTGTGGGTTCTTGGAATTTGTAAAGCAGCAAGCGACAGCCACGTGGGTAATTTTTGTGGCGATTTTCGGATTAGTTATCTTAAGCCGATTGGAATTTGTAAAGCAGCAAGCGACAGCCACGTGGGTCATTTTTGTGGCGATTTTCGGATTAGTTATCTTAAGCCGATCCTATGTTTGCTGTCAGTTCTTAACAGATTTATCTACCGCAGAGGACACAAAATAAAATATAAACACAAATAAAAATCATGGGTGTGTCCGTGAAGTGAATGCTTTGGTCAACTGAAAAGGACATTTTGACAATAATATCAGGAATGCAAATGGTCTAAACATGAAATAACATGTGTGCAAAGATTCGTCAACATTTCGAACGAACATTCATGTTGGTACCGCTGTAATTTGTTTTAATATCAAATCGGTAAAAATATTTGGAAAATGCATTACAAAATATATGATCTCTATTTTATTTATCAATACGACTTACTTGTCATTTGGTTATCGAATATAACGAGATTTTTATCGAAACTGAGAATTATGTCGCCGTAGTAGTATAATGCTGTATTCATTGCTGTTGACAAAAAACTCAGCACAAAAAATAATAAAAATAATATAGTGGTTGCCGGATAAAGAGATGGCGAATATATTTCAAATAATAATATACTAATTGAGATCACATTGATGAGAAGAACACTGAAATAACCCATTAAACAAAACACCAACGTTGTCTTATTATCTTGTTTTTTAAATATTTTTTCCTTAGCACACCATTTTACAGTAGAAGCTTTTAATTTGTCTCCAAATAAACTCAAAATATCTTGCGTAACGTTGACCAACATGATTGATGCCATTTTATGGAAATATTTTTTAGTTATAGAAGTAGTAAATTACAAATGAACAGACTGATAACTCTTCTGCTTTAAATAAACGAACAATGCATTTAATAGCCACTGCTCAACTGAAAAATATTTCTAATCGTATAACGATTGCTGTGTTAGTGCGAAAGTTTATATGACTAGTTCACCATGGGCACAACACAGAAACAAGTATTTGCACTCACAAGCCCAGTACTAATATTGCAATATTACATATATAATAATACACTTTATCAAAAAAAGATAAACTGTCTGTCCATATGTCCTTTTTTGGACAATTTAACTTGAGAAAAGGTTGTAAATATTTGTTCAAATTTATTGTGTGGGTTTGTTTAGAATCCGTTACCTTTTTATGTGTTTAATATTTCTTCGGTCAGATATCTCACCATTTTGTTGGAAATATTTGTGTGAGTGTTTAGAATTCGTTATCTATTTATTTTTAATCTTTTAGATATCTTTAACCATTAGATATATCGCTATTGTTGTAGAGTGGCTCCTGTTTCAATGCAATCAACAAGGGGCTCTGTAATGTTAAGCTGTATAACAGCTAAATTTAATTTTTTCTTTCATTAACTGTATAAGGATAGTTCATATAAGATTTTGCCTGCAGGGACCTCGATCCTACTTTCCGATACTTCATTAGATTTTTGCAGTGGCTTATGTATATTCCTACTGGAAGAGCCATTAATGTATATATTATTTCCAAACTTCGCCCTCCTACAAATCCTCTTTGCTCAAATTTAGTCGTGAATTAGTAAATGTCATTTTTTTAAGTCGAGTTGTGTAAGGCTTTCAGTAAAATTTGAGTTATATGATTCCTAACATATTTCGTACAAAGGGGAGGAAATATTCTCAAGTTTTAATATTGAATTCTTGTCACTGTGAATAATATAAAAGCATTCTGTAAATAATTGACAAATAGTAGAACTTTCTTTTTACATTACAACACATTGAGCTTCATGTTTTCTAACAGCGGATAGTGTTGCGAAACTTTTACGGATGTACCCTATCAAACTCCGAATTAGCAACAAGACATCGTCATATTGCCATTGACATTTATAATTTTTATAAAAAATCTATACTATAAAGTATGTCAAACAGTGTAACGCAGTAAGCTTACTTAAAGCAGTGCTTACTTAAATTATTATAGATTTTGGACCAAGCGAATATTTAGAATCATAGTACGATGTACGATGTAATATTTTGTAAATAAAATTGAATTATTTAATTAATGATCTAATATTTATTGTTAGCATAACGATAAATATCATCACCATATAATTCAGTAAAAATTGTGCAGTGAATGAATGACATTATATTATGATGCTTTATAGTATTTTCTAATGAATTGTATATGAAACGCGATACCAAATTTTTTTACAACCTAATCGTTAATATTTGGGTACTCCATAAATCCCATTTTTTTGCAAGCATTAATTCGTTTTTATATTTAACCTAGTTTTTCTTACCTCATAATATTTTCAAAATTGTTTTTATGTGTTTTGTTCAGATCGGAAAGAGAATATTGTTTTAAGGTGGACATTGGTTAGCAACGCAATAGTTAAACTATGTTTATCCAAATAAAATATTCAGTTGTAGGGATGTTTGAGCTCTTTCGAATAAAGGTCCACGTGAATCCGTAACTCAAGTTATTGATCCGATTCAAACTTTATTTTTAGAAGGGCAAATGAACACATGAAATGGTGCAACTTTTTAATACTTCCAAATGGGTAAAACGTGTAAATGAAATGCGCATTATTCTGCGACATTATACCATCGGTTTTATTTTTATAGGTGATGTACTCATGTGAAGAAATATCGCAACTAAAATGTTATTATGAAAGACAAAACGTTGCAAAACTTGGCATTGAAGGTATGTAAGCTCTGAACTGTTCCAATAAGTTTTAGGTACAAGATTTTCTAAACATTTGTTACACTGAAAGGGAGGGAAATATTCAGTTTTATGTTAACGTTTTCCTAATGCGACAATATAATCGCATTCTGTAAATAATCAAGAAGAGGTAGAACTGACAGTATAACATACCTACCTTTTTTTAAATACGGAGGTGCGAGCCTAATTTCATACACTTACTACTTACACGTCTATGTATTATATTTGTAAGTAAAGAAATATGCAAATTGGTGTGTAACATCAAAAAAAAATTGACCCAGAAGATCTAAATTGACCAAGACGATTCAAATGATTAAATTAAACGAGTATGACGCAACCAGAACCACTGGAAAAATTTGAAAAGCAGTATCTCTTTTAACTATTGTAAAACAGTTAACCTCGTATGCAATTGGCCTGAATCAATATTGAACTTGTTTTTAAACATCCGCTTCACAGGTAGATTATCATCTTCGATTTTGTGTGTATAAGAAGGGCGACCTTTTGAACGAGTATTTCCATTAAAAAGATGGCAATAATGAGTATAAAAAGAAAAGCTGCAAACATACATGCATTGCGATTATTTTTCGCATAGTGGCGTATTATCGTAAACGACCACAATTCTTTACTTCGATTTGAACAGCTCATAGTAAAGCGTCAAGTTACCCAGTTGTACAAGAACCGAACGCCCATTTCTGGTTTCTGATTAACATCAAGTTGGAACGAACGATTATCATTCAATTTTAACTACATAAAATACAATTCATACACCGAATGAAACAAAATTTTAAACTAAATGAGCAGCAGTTCAATTCGAGGCAAAGAATTACAGTATGTTATTTTCAAATCGAAAATTCTGTTTTA
The DNA here is from genome assembly GCA_019776165.1 of Pogonognathellus flavescens. NCBI lineage: Eukaryota > Metazoa > Arthropoda > Collembola > Entomobryomorpha > Tomoceridae > Pogonognathellus > Pogonognathellus flavescens. The sequence goes on along the minus strand of JABASD010006492.1, from coordinate 4,056 downwards.
AGTGTGGCCAATCCCAAACTCGTAGTTTTATCAGCTATTTGATACTATCTCTGGAATGGAAAGTCGAACTGAAAATTTTCGAACAAATTCTATCATAATGTAACATTTTATTTTTTTTCAGAAATATGTCAATCTATAGTAGAGAAATTTCGTTTGACGTCTTGGAACTTTAAAAAAAGGTTTCAAGATTTTCTGCTGTAAGATTGCATTCCTTTCAAAATAGTGAAACAATACATTATGATAGAGCATGTATTAAAATTGAAATTATCATTTAAAAATTTGCAGTGCAACTTTCCATTCGGGAGAAATCTTCAAACAGCTAAAAAACCACGAGATTAGTGTCGGCCATTCTTAAGTACCTGCTACGGTACCAATGTTTGAAATCTCACATGAGAATTTTCGGTCAATACGCTGTTTAGAATTCTGTTCAAGTACTTGATTGGATTTTTAACTGGATTTAAAATATTTTTTTTAATTGAAAAATGTAGGACTGATATATTGATAGCAGCAGGACATAGTTTGTGCTTTTGGAAAAAGAGTAACATTAAATCATTTTAATTTTATTGTTCGGACTATAAACAAAATATATTTATAACATAACATATTAAACGGACACGAATAAATTCATTGTACTAATTGCTAGATTTTGATGGCTATGATTAAATTCAAGGAATAGTTTGCAACTATTGACAACATCTGAAAAGCAGTGTCTCTTTTGATGACTGTGAAGGAGTTTACTTCATATGCAATGGGCATGAAGCTGTTGGCTATTTTTCTGGCATACATGTTTTTGCAACCCCTCCACAGGAAGATCGTCTTCTTTGATTTTGTGTGTATTAGGGAACCCATCTGCGTGGCTACACCGAGTAAGACGATTGTAGCAATGAGGAAAAGCGGAAAAGCTGCAAATATGGGCATTGGGATGATGTTTCTCATTTTAACGGTTACAAAAGCCGAAATAATTAGCATCATTTCGGTGCACAGAACCAGGAAAGGGGCGAAGTTCCGCGTGAATCTGTTCATTTCTTTGTTCAACAATTTCAGTTTTCTGTACACCTTCATTGCTGTCGCTGGATCATTTTGGAACATCGTTTTGGTTTTTTTGAAACTTTCCTTCTCGTCGTTGGTTTCACCATGTAGCAATGACAGCCAAAATATAGATATGTATGAAACACATATAGAAGCGTACACTATGGCTAAAACTGGAGAAAGTCCTTGAAAACAGGCAAAAAATGCCACAGGTACCAATGCTATTCGGAGGGCTAAACAATCTAAGTTTGGTGTAAATGTCTTCAAAATATAAACAAACGGACTGAATTCGATTGTGAAAAAGAAAATTGACATAGCCAGTAATGTAATTAGTAGTGATGCTGTTGTTAGTCGGAGCAGAAATCTAATCAATTTCATTACAACGAAAGGCCACTTTCCTCCTTTCCCTACGTATGTCCCTGCAAATTTAAAAAGTTAGTATCAGTTTAAAAATACGCCGTTATTTATTTCATGTCTTTCATAAACTGAAGCGTTAAATAAATGATAACAACCGAAAATACATTGGCCTGGTTTCCAGGGAACTTATTTAGAGAGAAATATCTGTGCGGTTCTTCAACACTCCTAAATGTGTAATTATTTCCGATTGGAGAATGTAAAAAAGCTTTTTTATAAACTAATGAAATGACCTGAGGTAATGTCAAGCTCAAGAATTCCGAATTATTAAACGCACATTATATTTAAGGTAGCAAAATGTTTTTGGGGCTCTTTGGCTCCTACTCTTAATACATGGAAAAACAACCCGACTTCATCTTTGCAAGAACATTGACAAAAAACGGTTATAAATCTTAGGAAAATATTATCAGCTAAATAAACCAATTTTCAATATTTATACTAGTTCAATATTTTCAGTTCAGTGTCTGATTGCTATTATAAATTAATACGTATTGTCTCACATTGGCTGATTCATTCTTAGATGGAACTTACGCTGGCGCAAGTTTGTAATTCAAATTTAATTTGCAAAATAAACAGTGTTGAATAAGACTTTTCGAAAAAAACACTGGTAAAAACATCGATAACTTAATTAGCTATCCGATAAACTTTCTCAGGGTTTTTCCGTATTTTTACTTGTTTTTCCCTATTTTCTGGACAGGCCATGCATAAGTTCCTGGTAACTCCAACCCTGGATTTAAATGTTTTCAATTTCATTTTTCGTCATTGATACTTACGTGTCATTTGATTATCAAATGTGATGATGTTGTAAACGAATCTGACGAGATTATCGCGATAGTAATACATTCCCGTATTCATTGCGGTCGACAATAAAGTCAATGCAAACAGTAATAATGACATTGCAATTGTTGCCGGATGAAGTGAGGGTGAATATATTTCAAAAAATAATAAACTAAGTGAAAAGGTGTGGACGACAAGAACACTGATATAACCTGTAAGACAAACCAACAGTTTCCTTTTATTATTCTGTATTTTAACTATGTTCTCTTTATCACACCATTTTAAAGGAGAAGCGCACAATTTGTCTCCAAATAAACATGAATAGTCGTGCAGAACGTGCACCATTACAGCGGATGTCATTTTGTGGAGATTATTTTACTAATCGTGCGAGCATGTATCACTGATGCAAAAACCAAAATTTACAGCAGTTTTTAATCGAAAAAATATTATTTGACAGAAAATGCGATGCTAATAACTGTGCTGGCCGAGGTTTTTATACAAAATAATATATAACTTTTGTAGCTGATTTTTTGTAAGTATATTTGCAGTTCAACAGGTATACCCAATACTGAATATCGGACGTAAAGAACTTTTGGTATAATACGGCTTAAAGTCGTACGGCTTTTTTGACAGGGCAGCAAAATATACATCAAAAGAGTAGAAATCGTTGTAAACATAGGCGTCGGAACCTTAGATATATGGGGACAATTACAAAATGTCTTCAGAGGCGATAAAAACGCAAGTCCCCGCATAAATTTGGCCGCGAGGATATTGCTAATAAACGTCCACCGGGAAATTCTGTAAGAAGTAGGTTTTTTTCAATTTACATCAGCAAAGTATGCATTTTTAAATCACTTTCTCCAAAACCAAAATGTATTATTTTCTCCAAAATGTTAGAACTATATTTAGAAAAGTTTGCGTTGCACGCGAAAATGTGTTATATTTACTGCAATATCAAAATTATTTTCCCACTCTCCTACAAAGACGCCGACGCCTCTGAATGTGAGTCTTACATAATTTCTGGCAACTGAAGGTTGTAATCAGCCGAGAATTGACTAAAATAAGAAAGTCCCACTTCAATTATCACAAAAATTAAAAATGCTATAAAATAGCAGAAATCGAGCTATATACGTTTTATTTTATATTTAGGTTTTTTTCAAGATTTTGTCCCCATGCTCTCGTAAATCTTTCAACGCCTATGCAGGCAAGTATTGTGCAGTTTTAGATGTGAATTATTAAGTGATGTTTCTTTAGGGTTGTGTCAACTTTTCGGAAAAATTTCATTTGTGATATTACCTAGTACAGCGAATGGGATGGAATCATTCGTTTTCGTTCATTTGAAATTCTTGCCGACGTAAACAATACATACAATAACGTTCTTGTTAATAATCGGAAAGTACATAAAATAACTTTCAGTAAACATTACAACACATTCAGCTTGCTGTGTTCGAAAGCCGGGTAGAGTTACGAAATTTTTACAGACGTACCTAATAAATACCCGATTTTGCAATTCAACATTCCGTCACAATAAGCAAAATGACGTAATTAATATCGGTTAGCATCTAACTGTACACAATAATTAGGGCGACTGAACAAAATAAAGGAACATTACTTGATAAAAGGGTAAATGCTCATAATGACAAATTGCACAGTTGAATAAAGCAAGGATGCCCTAAAGTACAATGAAATTCTGCATTAAGCATAATATAATGTTTGATAACTAAACAAAACTGAACTACACGCTTAGAAAAGTTGGTTAGTTGGTTCAACCTAGTGACTCTCAGTGCTCAATATAGAGCAAAACCACCAATATTATTACTCTATTTGTACTAACTC
>JABASD010006491.1:0-10132 GCA_019776165.1 Pogonognathellus flavescens | reverse complement strand
CTTCACTTAGACAAACATACACCTACCCACAAATTATAGTATTAGTATAGCGTTTTTTACACAAATTCATGAAAAGTTACCCAAAATGACCGAATTGCAAGCTAGAGATGATGAAAAATCTTTTAAATACGTTTTAGTGTATTTATAATGCGAAAATAATAAATTCACAAAATCCTTTAAAAAAAATCAGTGTGGGGAGGTTGGAGAATCAATTGGATTCTGTGTCCTAGTATGGTTTTCTACTGCTATAATTTGCTCGTTAATGTTCCACATTACACTGTACGCCATGGTTTGTTTGCTACTTTGTTTAGAACTATTGCTCGAGTACGTAACTGAATCTCTAGAACTTGACACTAATTAAGGACAATTATTCAGTAAGAGACAAAAAATGGCAGACGTTCAGGGTGATGCGATGTCAAACGTCAGTTCCGATCATCATTCTGATGATGGCGGGATTGATGATGTACTAATAGCAGACTTGGATGCCCAATCATCCTCAAGAAATGTCCCCACTACAGTACAATCTGCGAGTTCGGCCTTACCAAATACGATACAAAGTTCCAATGTTACCCTGAGGCCACCAAGACGATTGACACAGGCGGGAACACCAGCCTTTCCAACCGTTGTAGAAAAGACAGAGGATACTGATCCTGAAAACATTTTGAGTTCGTTAATTCAGATTACAAGAGATCGCATAACTAACCCCAGCTCAATAAGACAACAACATTTAATTGCAAGGACAGGAATGTCACAAGAATCCGAATCCATGGGTTTCCCTGAGTACGACTTGCGCCCGAGAACAAGTACGGGACGCCCCTACCACTTACACCTTCCTAGGAGGCCTGAGGGAGAAGCGGGAATGTTAATAGATGTTAACCACCCCGTAACTTCATTGCCAGAAAGGATGCCACATTACGAGACACTCCTGTATTGGACAGAAAAATGCGAAAGGGAGCTTTTCGGCAGGCCTTTGGTCCGTGTTAACCCAGACCATGCTGTCCAAGAAATAATGGGAAACATTTCAGCACACGTGCCCAGAGCAATTGAGGAAACGGAACCCCCGACTCCCCTGGATAACTTACTTAACCAGACCCCCCGCAATTTTCACGCAACACCATTGATTACAAGACTAAGAGCTCCGAGACGCCCGGCGAGAGTTTCATTTGGTGTCCGCCCGGCATCACCGATTGATGATACAGAAGAGATCTTATCCAGCAACAACAATATACCCACTACCTCACCTTTACGTTCGTTTGCGACGATGCGTGACTTACGGCAAACTCCAGTATCCAATTTGATTAATTTTTCACAACCGACAGTGAGTACGCATCCGCCTCTCATCTTCACACCTGGATATATGGCTCAAATGCAACAACAACAACAGCAACAACAGCAGCTGCAGTATGCTGCTTCGATGAACATGTTACACACAGTAGCATTAAAGACATTTTTTGGTTTGGAAGACGATCCTAGGGTTGTCAAAGACTTCTTGAACAAATTCGAAAGTACACATTCAGGAAGACCCAGCCATGAAAAAATTCAACTTTTTGGGTCATATTTAGAGTCAGTGGCTTCCGACTGGTACAACGTGTTTTTGGAAGGAAGAAATGCTACGCTAGTAAGAGACACGTGCGGTCGTCTTAGAGGGGCAATTGATTTGTTGACTTGGGCACAAATGAGAACAGATTTTCTGCGAGTATTTGACCAAGTTAGTAAAAGAGCGTTTTTATCTATGAGACAACGAGACGACGAGCCCGCTCGTAAATATTTCTACAGAGCCATGCGATTGCACATGGATGCCAAGAAACCGATGGATGAGCTTACTCTCTGTTACCACATCATCAATTCATTGAATGATTATTATAAACAAAAAATAGGGGGAGCAGAGATTGTTGACTTAAGAAAGTTCGAGTCCAAACTGATCGAATTGGACAGAACAAGAGACATTCTGAAATCAGCGCCACGACGACGCCCGTATCACTCCGACCTAACAATCCTGGGAAATGATGAGGAGGAGGAAGAAGGTGGCGGAGCCAAAAGATTCAGAGGCGCTGAGAGGACGAAAAACACGCGGGTGGGAATCGCAGTGGCTACGGCAACCAACAGAATAGGGGTTTCAAAGGAAACCGGGGCAACCAACAGGAAAGACCTAAGGGCACAGGCAAAAATGAGAACAAGCCATATGGTGGATGTTTTAAATGTGGGGGCAAAAATCACCTTGCCAGAGGATGTCGCGCGTACGTGAAGAGAGATTCAAGAGGTTTGAGAAAAAGCCAGAGTTGAATTCGGAGAAATCCAAAAAGGAGAAAACTCCTTCTCCTGACAATCGTAGTCAGGAAAACTAAACAACACAACAGAGTTGGGGGATACCTGTTGTGAAATCTACAAAAGCGTTCCCCATCTTCCGTTTGCAAACTGCTGTTTAGCAATTCCTTTGTTCGTGTCCACAGTCCCAGCAAACGGAACACAGATCTTCTTTCCTTCACAACTTTCTGTAAACAACTCTAAAAAATTCTCTCTTAACGTGTTAATTGACTGTGGGGCAGGCGTGAGTGCAGTATATCCCTCTTTGATAGACTCACCAGTAGTTGCGTCACAATTTAAAATCTTCACCGCCAGTGGCGAAATGTTAAAAGCAAAAGGTGAAATTAGAGTGACGTTAAAACTAGGACCACGTGCACTAAACTTCAGTGTAATTGTATTAAACGAAATTGCTCCGAATATGTTTATAGTTGGTAATGATGTAATGCATGCCTTGGGATTGTCGATTAATTTTAGCACACAAACTTTGTCTTTCCCAGGTGGCATGCATGTAAAGTGGAAAATGGGTTCAATGAGCCACCCTCGTCTTCAGACCCTCACTGAAGAGATAGCTAGCGTCCACCCTCTCCTGTCCATGCCCTCGGCAGGCATGCCGTCAAACAGAAAAGCTGGTCAGTCCGGTTTATCTGGGTCAAGCGGGTCGCTACCGCGTGAGTCACAGTGTTTTTGCGCGTTTTGTTGCTGTTTGACTGTAGACTGGACGGCTCGTACACGGTGTGGTCGGGAAAAATGTTATACTGTGTGCGAGGATACAAATGAAAGTGACAAGTTGGGAGAGCTGAACGGATTGAACGCACTAGGTAATGTCAGCAAGGGACTAAGCTCACAACGTGACCCAGTTTTTTTTCCCGTTTGTAGCCTAAATTACGACCACTACACAACACTGGAGGTGGATTCCTCAAAAGAAAGTCTTATTGTCTTAAATCATTTAGGCCATATATAGCCTTACGCAAATTTATCATTCGTACAGATCATTTTGCTTTGACTTACTTACAATCTGGTAAGGACCCACTCAAGCATGTAGTTGGCAATTGGGCTTTAAAATTGCAGGAGTTTGACTGTGAGATCATCCATAAATCAGGACAAACGAATGTTGTTCCCGACGCATTGTCTAGAAATTGCTGGGATAAACCCTTAGACCCCGAAGATGTAACATCGATAGACACGTACGCATTAGATCCGATGAGCACACATCCTGAGGGAAATTGCAAAAAATTAATTGCGGGTGGAAAGAGAAAAGATAAATCAGACTTCGTACCCGAAGTAGAAAAAGTATTCGGAATAGATATTTTGCAATTTCAGAAATTAGACACATTTTGCCGACAAAAAGTGGATCAGTTAAATTCAGAACCAGAAAAATGCAAATACTACTATCTAGAAAAGGAAATTCTGTTTTATCAGGAGCTACCGGAGAAGTTGTCTAAACTTGTAGTACCTGTAGTATTGAGAGCAGTAATATTGGACTTGTATCATGATTCTAACTTTGCTGGTCATCTTGGACAGGACAAAACAATTGAGACTAGCATTTGCCGCTTGGAGTTGTTGGGATGTACTATTGCTGCCCGACTGTTAACCTCTGTCAAGAAAGCCTTAGGGCTGGAGGATATAATTCAATACATTTGGTGCGATTCCATGACCGCTATCGCCTGGGTTAACAGAAATGACGAGTGGGGAACCTTAGTGGGAAACCGTGTAAGAGAAATTTGTTCGCTCACGAAGACAGAAAATTGGAGATACGTTCCGAGAATACTAAACCCGGCTGACCTACCCTCAAGAGGCTGTAATGCACTGCAATTGTTAAATTCAAAGTGGTGGCTTGGACCAGACTGGTTGAAGAAAGATGAAAGCGAATGGCCATCGGAAAGTGGAACAGTTGATGAAGATTCCGTCGTGGCGGAGAAGAAGAAGAGTGCAATTCCAACGGAATATTCCGTTGGAGTCTCACTGTCAACTGTGAAAGGAACTCCGTGGTACATGTAAAAATATTCTTCATTCTACAAAGTCATCCGAGTCATCACCTGGGTTCGAAGATTTATTTCTAATACAAGAACCAAACGAGAATCAAGAAATTTGAACAAAAATCTATCTGTGGCGGAGATGATGGGGACAGAAGAAAATCTGATGCTCCTCGTACAAAAAGAAACATTCCCTGCGAAAGGAGAAGTAATTGAGGGAATTCGAATTGAACGGGAGAAGAGTGAACTCATCAGAGTCAGAACGAAAATAACTAATAATGATAAGTGTGGATTCCGTCGTCCAATATTATTGCCGAATTCACATCCCTTTGTGAACATGTTGATCACCGAGGCCCACTTGAGTCAAGAGCATACGGGCGTGCAGTTTCTTATGGCGAAGTTGGGTGAAAATTACTGGATTCTGCAGAGTCGCAGAGCCATAAAGAAAATTATATCGAAATGTGTAGTATGTCGTAGATACTCTGCGAAAAAAGAAAGTGTTATACCTGCCCCACTACCCGCTGAACGAGTATCTGATGTCAACGCCTTTGAAGTGACGGGAGTGGATCTAGCAGGCCCTTTATTTTTAAAGAAAAAAGAAAAAATTTGGGTGGTGCTATTCACCTGTGCTGTTTACAGATGTGTTCATCTGGAGTTGGTGCGATCTCTTAGCACCGAGGACTTTCTGGATGCTTTCTCCAGATTCATAAATAGAAGAGGCAGGTCACGTACCATCTACAGTGATAACGGGACCAATTTCGTGGGAGCTGCCAACCTTTTTAAGAAAATCGACTGGAGCCGAGTGGAAAAAACTTCCAGTCTCCAGAGAATCCAGTGGAAATTCAATCCACCCTCCGCAGCCTGGTGGGGTGGTTTCTGGGAGAGACTTGTGAGAACAATGAAGGATCTGCTGAAGAGAATTTTGGGGAGAACCAGTGTTAGTTTTGAAAAGCTCTCCACCATCATGTGCGCCATTGAGGCTTATATTAACGGCAGACCTTTGACAACCGTTACGGAAGACCCTGAGGATTTGATACCATTGACTCCAGCTTATTTCCTGCAGGAGCTCCCTACAGCTACAATCACGGAGCTAGATATTTTGAGTGCTGGAAGTCTTAGGGAAATTTACAATATACGGAAAAACATCATCGACGAATTCAAGATGCGATTTCGTAAGGAATACCTTTCATTGCTGGTGCAGCGGGGGAAGAAGAAAAATGTTCGCGAATTCGTCGTGAGAGAAATCGTATTGTACACCTTTCAGCTAACTCCTCAGTTAAATACCCATTGTGGGGGGTACATTTCCCCCCTGGAAAAATCTGAGAGGTTAGAGTGAGTTGGCGGAGGGTTGCAAGCTGATTGGTCCACTTTAAGGCTGCAAAATGCAAGTATAACCTAGTATAACTTTATATTGATATGTTGTGCTACCCAAAGCACCGCTCATGGGTACGCGCCTGCATTAAAAGATATGAATATGGATCCCAAAATGCTATGTTTACTTATCAAAATATAATATGCAGGTCATTAGTAAATATCATATTTTCATTTGACATTTTATTTATTATTCAAGAATAAAAACATAACATCCCTTAATTAAAAATGTCCAAAAGTTGCAATTTGGTATATTTTACAATTAAATTTCTGGAGAACTGCTCATTTATGACCCAACTCCCTTCGACTTTTACATGAAAATAATGACCCAGATTGTTAAAAAAAGTTTTTGCGACCTTAAGATAGAGGTGTGCAGACCAATATTTTGGGACCAAAACGAACCAAAAAAGACTCATTGGTTTTTACTATTTTCGACAAATAATTGCCACTTTCGACATTAGGACCCTTTGGCAAACTACATTTGCCATACTTATCAATTTTGGTTGGTCGACCAAAAAAATTTGTGGTCGACCAAGGATTTTGTGGTCGACCAGGATTTTTTGGTCGACCAGGATTTTGTGGTCGACCACAAATTATTGGTTGACCAATTGTTTTTGGACTAAGCACCCCTCAGATTGTGTTATGTACTAGATAATTTTGGAATTAACAAGTCAAAAGTACAAAATTTGTCTGAAAAATAACAAAATTGTTAAACTTTTCGCGCTACGCGCGAGGTTAATGTGTTTCTGGTACATTTTTGCCTAATTTTTGCTCTAATTTTTTACCATTTATGTCTTATATGAGCACTTAAAATGGGCGTGACTCCAAAATAGCCGAATCCTAGTTACACGCCTGATATTTTTTGATTAGCACCCCCCAACTTTCAATCCTGGGTACGGACCTGGCACCAAAAACCATGGTCGACCAAACCAGGACCAAAATAATTCTTTGGTCGACCAACCAAAACCAGCAATTTTCATTGGTTTGCACACCTCTACCTTAAGATAAAATAGTCTCATTTTCATCTCAGCATAAATCGCTGCAACATCATACCAGAGTTGATAATTTGCATCGTTTACGTGTGGAGCACAAATGCGTTGTTGTATGCCGACGGCTATCATCTCGCACCGCGAACACAAACCTCGTTCCCCGCTTAAAGTTTCATCTTTGCAGATGACACAAAATCCTTCAACTTCATACCGTATTCTTACACTTTGGGATATCCTCCTATCAATAAAAAGTGAAAGTGTGACCAAGGACTATATTTTAGTCATATTAATAATATTAATGCAATAAAAATGTTAAGTTGTATTTACCGTTTCAAATCTTGCTTCCTTTTAAGCAGCACACGCCAAGCACTTCGGTTGCACAAATATTTGCTTTTCATTTTTGCTTTCAGAGAAACAGCCCAAATAATATCCTGGCCCTTTCGGTCTTTAAAACCTTCGCCATAAAATCCCTGGGACTTAAAACAGTCTTTAAATATCACGCAAAAGTGAATTAAATTCCACACAGCTAAAACTTCCGCCTTCTTAGCAAAAACTTTATTCTCGGTCTCAGTGTAATTGCTCCATACATGTTGTTTTGTGTACAAAGTAGAGAGTCTAATTATTTCCCATTTGCAAGAAAAGCACAAATGTTTATTATCAATGTTTAAAATCTCATCCTGGCAAATTGTGCAAAAACCAACCACTTTAAAAAAGTCCGTGTTATTACGCTTAGGGTATTTTTTACTTAAATACATTGTTGGATAAAACAAAAAAGATGCAATATTATGTGAAGGTATATGGATTAATTTGGTATTGAAATAGGTAAGCAGTAAGTCAATAGGCAAATATAAGTTGTGGCAACTGCAGTTGTAGTGCCACACGAAACTGTTCCATGAATTACAATTGCAAACAGATCAAAACAACTTTATTGAATATATTTTGGATTTTTTTTAAAACAACTATGTATTGAGAACTGCAATTCGTAGTTATTGACTACTAACATTGCAGTACTACACCGAACTTATTTATTCACGCCACATTTTGCTGTTGCAGTTATTTCACAAATTTTACTTTTTGTTGTTGAGGTCATCTTCACCTAGATATTGTCTGGGAATTCTAACTACCATGATATATAGGCGCAGAATGATCCTCTATATAAAATAATTAAAAATATTACATTTTCATAATCACTTTCTGTAAGTGGAAGATTTTTTTTAAAAGAAGTCTTTATTTTGCTGTCGCCTGCTTTCAATACTTAAGTTAAAAAATTAGTAGTTTGTTCATTACTAATATCATACCGTATAGCATCATTCTTTTAATATTTTTCATGCAACCTGTACATATATCACGTTCGTCAAGCTCATAGATGTTGCAAATACAAGTTAGGCAACTATAGTTGTAGTCCTACACCGAACTGTTCCGTTGCAGAGTTCAAACCAACTTTCTGGAATATATCTACGATTTTTTTTAAACAACTATTTATTGAGAACTGAAATTAGTAATTATTTTTTACTAGCATTGTAGTACAACACCGAACTTTTTTATTCGCCCAACATTTGCAATTGCAACTGTTCTACTAATATTGCTTACCGATCAACTGTTCCATAACTTTTACGCTATGCTGTTGAGGTCATCTACACATTAAATCATATGTTATGCAATATATACTGTCTGGGATTTCTAACAATCAGGATATTCAATGTAAAATAAAACAATTGCAAAGATTTCAATTTCACAACCCCTTTCTGCAAGTTTCATATTTTTAAAAACAAGCATTTATTTTACAGTCGACCTGCTTTCAATTCTTACGTTATAAAATTGTAGAAACAATTAGTCCAACAAGTATGTAATATAGCCGAATATTGTGCAATATTTTGCAGATTGGAAGTTGCTATTGTAAAAATACAGCTGTGGGGTTGCAATTAAGCAACTTTATTTTCCACGTTTTCCACAATGCTCCCCCGCTTCAATATTTGGGTACAGGTAAAGCAAAGAGCTTCGGATTTGTTTAGCAAATTCTATAAAACGTCATGCGACTTCAATATTCATTTGCTTGTGATAGCTATATTTTGATTGATATATTTTGGAGGTTTGGAGAAAATACAATTTTCTCTAAATACATTTTTATAAATTTTTGGAAATTGTGTTTGTTGTATAATCTAACGATATAATTTGAGTTTAATAGTTTGAGACAACTGTGGGACTAAACTTGTTTTCGTTTTTGATTTGAAAATTTGTGTGATTTATAATACAGAAGTTCAGAGTTTTAATTCTTCTCATCGGTTTAATTTTGAAGTCGTTCTCTGCAATAATATTTTCAACGTTTTGTTCTGGTTATTGTTATTTGTCTCATTTATTTCTAAAACGCTACTCTTAGTGTTCAGTGAAGATTGTGTTATCTATTGCAACAGTTTTGTAAAGCTTATTTGTTCCGGTTGGGAAAAAATATCATCAAAAGGTAAATTGATAACCTTATATAGTATTACTAATTAAAACATCACAATATGCTGATATTTGCTTTCACGTTTTATGTAAGCCGCACTTTCCGTGCTCAAATAAATAGCGTATGAGACACATAGGCACAATAAAACTATCATACACTGCATTTTAAATAAAATGACGACGTATATTGTTGTTTTTTTGGTTTCTCAATTTGAGATTTACCCAAGAAATACTTCCCAAATTCCAAAAGTGACAACTGCAACTGATACGTTGTACATAAAACTACAGTAAACTACAACACGTAGAAGTAGCATAAACAACGAGAAAATATCTTGCATTTCAGTTGCAACCGAAATAACTTAATGTATTACTTGCATCCTACCAAAGGTGATTTTTTTCATTTTTAAAGATTGATTTAACCAAGAAATAGGTCTCCGATTTTAATTGTGGTAATTGCATCTGATTCTTTATTGTCAATATTCAGTGATTTGACATTTTTCAGGTCCATCCGATTTTTTGTTTTTGATGGGTTTCAAATTTTAATGAGATGACGTCACACTTCATCACACATGGCATTCTCAAACACCTTTCATCCATTGAAATTTATCCGTGTAATGCTATTATTCACTACACCTTTACGCATGCAATCCTTTCATGAAATATACTCAAATTTTGAAATTCGATATTTTAATTGGAAGCTGCTTAATATGAATAATAAGTCTATATGTATGTCTGTCTGTCACATAATTATTACAGTAATACATGAACAGACAAACAGTATTCATTCAAGTTTCAGCCACACATTCAATTTCTGACATTCAGTATATTTTATTGTGGGATACTTAGTATGAATGCTATGTCCGTATGTCTGTCTGTCTGTCGCTCCTATAGTTATTACAGTAATACATGAACAGACAAACATTATTCATTCAAGTTTCAGCCATGCATTCAAATTCTGACATTCAGTATATTTTATTGTGGGATACTTAGTATGAATGCTATGTCCGTATGTCTGTCTGTCTGTCGCTCCTATAGTTATTACAGTAATACATG
>JABASD010006490.1:0-10132 GCA_019776165.1 Pogonognathellus flavescens | reverse complement strand
GTTGTCGATTTAGAAGTCAGCTGGGGTCATAAGGGTAAGTTAAATAATCAAAATGTAAATTAGTTTGGGACGGAAATAATTGGGACGGAAGTGTTGTAGGACGGAAGTAATGCAGGGACGGAAATAATTCGGGACGGAAGTATCCGGTTACCCCATGTACAGTGTGCCGTGCAAATATATACGATGAGTTGTATAAAGTGTAATGTGTTGTGGCCGCTGCTTGGTGTTGGTTGTTTCCTCGCCTGTTTGCCAAGTGTCAGTCTATTCTCTTCTATACTTATGTGTATATATACCTACACGTAAAACGAAGCAGACCTCTTTATATCTCTAATGTACCACACGTAGGTAGACAAATTCCTATCACCCGAGCTTAGCTTGCCTGGAAAACAAGAAAACCGTTGAATAGTTAAGCAGTGCCGGGTTAGCTAAGGTAGAAAGTAAAAGCATACTAGACGAAGAGTGTGCTTGAGTGTCTTGTATAGTAATAAATGGTGAGCGAGTGGAAAATCATAGGGCATTGCATACAAGTGCTTGTAAGTTCAGTACTAGAAGAAGGAAATAGGTAGGTTAGGTACGGCAGGCAGGCACAAGGCACCCGGGTGAGCTTGTAAGAACGTGGAACCGTGTGTTCTTCTGCACTGTGCATTTCCCCAGCCTAACACAATATTCGCGAGATTGCGCGTCGTAAATCCCTCTCTGCAACGAACCATAGGAATAGCAAAGCAATAGCTCAAATCTTCATCTTGATGATATGCCCTTCTTTCATGTAGACTTTATTTACAACGACAAAGCTCCTACAGTCAGGTGTACCTGTTCGATTCTCCTGTGTCGGTGAGAATGTCTTTAGAATCCCTGTGCCATCTGTAAATTCTTCATATTTCACCTTACCTGCTTCCTTGACATCCTCTTAGTGCTTTCTTTGCTTTCGTCCTGCTTTCTCCAAATTAATTTTTCGTTTTGCAAAAGATACATGTTCTCTTTCCCCTATATGTTTTTCAATACACACGGGAGCTACACTAATGAGATACAAAGATTACA
This sequence comes from Pogonognathellus flavescens, assembly GCA_019776165.1. NCBI lineage: Eukaryota > Metazoa > Arthropoda > Collembola > Entomobryomorpha > Tomoceridae > Pogonognathellus > Pogonognathellus flavescens. The sequence continues at coordinate 9,094 of JABASD010006490.1, read as the reverse complement.
TGAAACGAAGGACTTCTATATGAAAATTAATTTAGTTTAGTTTTTCATTTTGGTGCAACATTTTAAAAATCTGCCAACAGCCAACATGACGCAAACATTGCTTACTGTACATACTTTCACTGCTTCAAAGATATATTTGTTCGCCTTTATTCCCTGCTCAAGAAACTACTAAGACCTACAGAAAGCTGTAAGAGCAAAAGCTATATACCTATATACAGATCTGCGTGTAAGAAAAGAAGCCATGTTGCTTTTGATAAGTTTCAAAGAAACATATCTGGGAGCTAGATTGGAAAGGGTGAAACGACAGCTGTCATAGCAAAATTGATTCAATTGAGATCGAAAATCAAATTATCATACTACGTATGTAACCTACCTTACCTTTACATGACAATGTGAAGAAAGATGAAAGAATTTGACTTCCAGATAAATGTACAGTCGACTGAATCCTGCAGATATATGCTTATTATATCATTTTTTTCATGTAACGCAATTTCATAGTAATATCATGCAGAAGGAATGATCAATCATAGCAATTTTACTTAAAATTTATTCTTATTGACTAAAATTACATTCATTTTTGTTTTTCTTCGCATAAGCATATTGCCCTTTTACATTACAATGTTACTTTATAGGTACTAATACAAATACAAATATCTCAAACAACTGTCAGTCATGAAATTGGAATGTAACATGATTAGGAACAGAAGTAGAGTAGAAAGAAAGCATAAACGATCGATATTAGTTGTAATACTTCTACTTATCTAAGACTTATGTATGGAGATGGAGTTCCTAACCACGAAATCCTTCTTAATCCATCAAATAATGTACTTTCACAGTACAGAGAGACAGTGGAACCTCAGTAAGGCCCGTAAAGATGCCATAGCATCCCAAAAGTTTTTATGAGTCTTACACAACTACAACGGAATATATCTTGCTATATATTCTATTCTACAGATATAATTTACATAAATACCTACTACAAAGTGTACAAATTTGCAACATCCCATCACAGTGAGAATAAAATGAATAAAAAATAGCAGCAGAAACTACAAGATTGTATTGAGCACAGTCTCCATTACATAGCTCTGTATTTAATTGTATGGTAATTACATTCATTTGCTATGCTCAGTTTTGGCTTTGCCAACTTTAGTTGAGAATTATGAATATTCATATTCATGGAATTATAAATTCCGTTTTAAGCTCGGAGTATTATTTTCAATTTAGTTTCTCATTAGTAATTCTATCAGGTGCAGGACTGGAGTCACCTGTCAAATTCACCGCAGTTTAAAATTGGTTGCACTACGAATAGAATTGCCTTTACTGTACATTATTACGGTCATTAGACATACAGCTTCAATTAATTCTTTGTGCAGCATGTTTCCTATTAATATAGTAAAATTATTATAGTCTAAGTATATTATACGTTCTCGCTCATAGATAGTAGGTAAGGTAAGGTATCAATTAGTTTCTCATATGCCATAGCGCAGGAGAAACTGCTTCGTAAATTAAAAGTAGATCTATTGGATCTATATACGTTGTGTAGATAGAAGACCTCTCCGGCACGGGAGAAGTGTTAACAAAAAGAATGGGATTGTGCCACGTAAAAATTTCATTTAGGAGAAAGCCGGTAATTGCTTTCTTTACATATGCTATATATCAATGTTTTCCTACAACGGGAGAATGGAGGAACAAGCAGCGTAATCGAGAAGGATCAATGAAAGGCTTATTTTCCAAATGAAAAAGTCTCCTTTCTCTTGTGCCTGGTCTGCTCAACAATTTAAATTTAGATGAATCTTCATGCTAGTTTCTGATTTAGTACGATTACATCGTGTATTCGTAGTACCGACTATTGTAAAACCGGTTTTCGATATCAAACTAACCTGATATTTGCAAGGAATCAAATGAAAAAATTCGGTTGTGTATGCATGGAATCTGTAGACTTTTTAAACAAATCCGATGAACAAATCTTTCCTTTGTTTAGCAAAAAGATAAGGATGGATCGAAGAAACGTTTCTTTTGTACTTCAGTTTTGTGTGGTTTACTTGCGAAACATAAGTTTCGCTTTCACGAAAGCAACGCAGACACTTTCTCCAGAAAAACCTGTAGATTTATTTACGTCAAAGGAAGAAGTATACAGATAGAAATAGTATACATGATACGCAGCAGCAATTCTTTGTGCTGTTATAATGAGTCAGTTTCGATTTCTGTTGCTGTACCATTAATGACGCTCTGCTGGATTTAATGGATTCAAGCAATTTAGATTCAAACAGTGATAATCTTCAATGCAAACGTGAATTACAGCAAATCGACTACCAACTTATTGATTAGAAGAAAGTTAATATAACGCTTATTACTCTTACATACCAATTTTAACTCTGTATGTGGTAATGTTAATATCGATCTTACTAATCGCCTACTTATTGCTAGTTAAATGCGTCGTAGATTGCAGCACTAGTAAAATCATTAAGAATAGAGTTAAAGTGGTTCAAATCATTCTTCGTTTACAGCAATATGCAAACTTCATGTTCAGGTTCATTTTCTCACAACAAACATGTGGCAGAGTTGTTCGAAAATATTTTTTGACCCCTGCTATGCGTCTACACAAGCGAAATAACTGTATTTCGTGACACACAGATTAATTAGTGCAACCTGCAAAATAACAACGTAAAAGAAGTCGACGAGATCATGTCGAAATAGTTGAAAGTGTTGTTTGTAACATTCTTTGGGAGGCTATACTATTGCCTATAATAATGTAGAAAGCACTTACGATTCAGACTTTTCAAACAAACATCTATGTAATGTAAATACAAAATGGTGCTTTAATTGTCTTTTAATTAGTACCTGGTTGCCTCATTCCATAATGTCATGTCCTGCTGTCCTTGATTTTCATTAACTCTACACCCGTTCATGGAACTAGGTAGGCACAGGGCAGATTCATTTGAAAATGTATGTTCAATAAAACCAGGACAAAAGAAATAGAAGTGTTACTGTTCATTATTATTGGAATACTGTAATCATACCTTCCATAGAATTTTCACTGGAAGAAAGAACATGGAAACTGTAAACCGTTTCCACTGAACTTGTATAAACAATTTGTCAATTTACCACCTGTACTTTGGAATCCGTTTCTATTCTCTACTAATGATTTCAACATTATTATAAGTTGTACGATTCATCTGATGTATTGTAAGTAGGTCAAAGTAAATTCAAGTGAACAGAGCACTATTAATGATGTTTAAGAACATGATATTCTCTGAATGTATAAAAGACAAATTCATAAAAAGGAATCATCAATTTCTATTTCATCAACGAACATAACACGCTCGTGAAAATAGTCTAACAGTCTAAAGTTGCTTCGTCATTCGAAAACCTTTAATTTCTCGTTTTTCACCACTCTCTTTAATTTCTCATCTTCCCCAATCAAGCACTAGCACTATTAAGGATGAGTTTCAGATACCGTGCAATTTCCATGAAGAGTAAAATAATTTAGTCCAGATTTTACTCTTAAGACTTCCTATGCTACGTCTACATTTGATATTTTTTCGAAAAAATTAAAGAGCCTATTAATAAAGAGCATTACTTTAGCTTCCAATTTATACATCGGGATTTTTAATTTGACTCTACCGTCTCTACATTCCAGAGATATAATCGAATAGCATGGGAATTGCATCTAAATTTCACATATATTGCAACTTCACGTTAACTGTAAAGCAGGAGTTCAAGCACCCTTCATCCGAAACAAAAACTACCTGAACTAACCTTTACCTGCCTTTACATATTATGATGAAAATATATTAATTACATCGTTCTAATAACATCTAAGGCATTTATTTAATTAGTTACAAAAATGTGATACAAATTGAGAACATTCCTGAGCAAAGCAAAGTGAAAGGGGTCAGATCCAACAGCAATAAAGTAATGTAAGTGACTGTTTCTTTCTACTTGTTAATACAGGTGAAGAAGGTAATAACAATACTAAACCGGCGCAATTGCAATGTTTCCACAAAGTTTAAGTTTGATAGAGAACTTAACTCTCTCACAATATCTCAGTACTATCTGTATTTTGTGAAGCAAATCAAACGAGTTCTTGAGTTATCGTGCACACAGACGTACTGTTAGACGGACGGAGTGTTCCTATATAGACATCTTAAGATTTAATCAAGTAATCATTAACATGGATGTTTAGTTTCTCCGTTTCTTAGTTTAGCTGCATTAATGGGAGACAGCAGAGCTTTCAAAGACAGAGCTCACGTTTCAATTCGAGGAAGCGGATGTGAGCGTGTGACACATAATAATACAGAACGTTACTGTACTTCCGTAACTCCAGACTTAATAGTTAGGCGGGAGAATGGGGAGAGAACTATATAATGGGCAATAATAGAAGGGACAAACAAATAAGTAACTTGAAATTAATTAGTTTTCAACAGTCTAAAATGTATTTAACTGTTTCAACGTACCTGCAACATGTTCATATTATTGTTACCGTTACAGTTCATTTGCCGATAGCCAGGTTTCGGCTTTTATGGTTAATACAATTACAACAGACAAAGACTGTTGCTAGTCATATTGATTAAAGTTTACACATCATGTTGCGGGAATTCTTTTGATTACTTTTTTGATTCAATGAAAGCAAATTCTATAGGTACTATTCCTTTGAGCATAATAGGTAACGTTCAATTAAGTAAGCAGAGGAATTAACTACTATGGTGAATTCTGCATTGATTTCTTTTGAATAAAAGGCTTAATTCCATGACAGAAAAGGAAATCATGAGAATGTTCCTCAAAATCCTTCGTAGAACCAACTGACATCCTATATATACTTACACGTATTACGGCGGTTAAACTCATGTTAGGTACAACCAGTTGGGACCAATATAAAATATATGCCATGCGTGAACTCTGGGATTATTTTTGCTACATTTTACCTTTCTTCATATACCACTTTTTGTGAGTGTGCTCAAGAAGAATCACCAACCTAACCTGTACGTAAATCCTATATAAGTAAAAGTTAATATGAAAACAGACTTCAGACTGCTTTTGTAAGAACTACTTTACTCGACATAAATCAGACAATTAAGTTCTCCTATCCCTTTTACTCACATTGTTAAGTTACTCTCAGCAGCCAATCTTGAGAAAATTACTGCCTGATAGGATTAATTACGTAGATTTTAGATGTATGCACATAGCATCGAGTTTAAAATTTTGAAAGCACCTGCTTGATTACATTTAAACGACTGTTTATTATATAAGCATCGGAAACATGAATACTTTATGACTTTCACTTTCCTGAATGTCCGTCGCAAGGCTGTTTTACAAAATTATTGTTTTACATTGCTCCATGTGCATTGTGTCCGTCGGGAGTTCGCACACAAATTGCCTTAATTTCGTATCCATGTAACTATCAGATATATTTTGTAAATTCGTGTTTCGAGACTTATGTTAGTTTTGAAAAGGATTATTGGGATATAAAGCTCGGATTGGAACTTCATGCTTTCTCCTGTGTTTTAAGTACATACACTATTTAATGGCAATTTATTTTTCATAATGTGCTTGTAAATAATTGCAGCATTTGTAGTACATGATGGAAATGCTTCAATTATGTAATATACGTCATTACGATTTGAACCGTGCTCAAGGCACAGCCATGGGAAGAACATCTAACTTAAATTAGTAATGGAATTCATTATCCATAAACCGAAACGGGTAACTTCGCTTACTTGATGTGTTGACATTTTGACATTTGACATGTCACAATGCCCTCGATTTTCACGCTATAACTTTACACTTAAAGTTTACTTTGTGCTCGTAAGAATTGCTTTCAAACGCATAAAAAATGCAGTCCTTCAAGATAGACACTTCTATCATCAAGGCAAACTGGAATCCACACTAACGCCAACTTTTCTCAGTGTTGTAACTTAAATGTTCGATTCCAATTGTAAGCAATGCAATGGATTCTACTTCCTCATCATTAGGTATACCACCGCCACTACCGATATCCATGTTAAAATTTACCCAGATTCATAAACGAGATTAGCTTTATAATGCACATCTTCATAAACTTCCACTATAACACACTACACACACCGAGCTGTATAAACTATGACTATGATACTTAAAATCATAATATTACCACCAATCGATTCAGCATGAATATAATAAAATCGATTGTGTTGTATGTAACAATTTTTTTCTTCATAATTATAAAAGTACACACTGTATACTTGATTGGCCATATCTTTGAGTCACGTTTATTGTCTGTTTTGCTACTGCCAGGAGAGGAGAAAATACTAGACATACCTACCAGACAGGATTCAAGATGGAATTCCATTCAAGATGGTATTTTCAGTGAAGTGTACTGTACAGTTCAGAACAGTTCAAGTGAGTACTATATCTACACAAATCCCTTATATTATTGACTTTGTGGCATGTATTCAATCCATATTGATGATATCTGCACTTTGAATCCTTTTTGGAATACTATATGTAAGTAGAATGCTTCATACTGTAGCTGTAGCATTTCCAAACGACTATACATGGATAAAAATGAGTACATGCGGATACTATATATATAGCTGGTATATATGCATGTAAAATGTGTAACCAAATTCATCGGCATATTTTGAAACTATTCGTATAGGAATGGTAGGTGTAGGTATTAGTAGACTGCCGAAATTTCTATTTACTAAAGGTAAAAGGAAAACCTATTCCTTCCATGATTACATCCATGATATCCGAAATTCAATGGTTTCGTTACTGTTGCTTGACATTCAGTTGGCAGTCCAATAATGATTGCACTGTAAAACATGAGTATCTATGATGTTGTATCCATGCTGCCCGATTGTAAGAGTACAAAGGGAAATATTGCTGTTCTCTTCAATCAACATGAAACTGTAAGCATGAACTGTTACTGCTATGTTTGGGAGAGTTCATATAATTTGCCAAATAAATGAAAGAATGTCTTCATACTTCATACTATGAGTTTCTATACTTAGTCAACATACCATCTGTGATGGTATGTCGACTTTGGATATCTAGTTTGGTCTATGATACCATAGACGATCAAAACTTGAAGGTTGACGGTCTAGAAGGTTGTCTTTTTTGTGAAAATATAAGTGATGGTGTCTTGGTATCCGCCCTGGAAGCATATAAAAGAGTAAATGTCTGGAGACGGAGCTTTCCGGTTCTACAATGCAGAATACCATGAGACATGTATGCAGACACATAACATGTACTTAGATGGAATATGACATGCTGAAGGAATCACAATGTGAAGTGTGGGGTGGCTCAGACGAATTGACTAAAAGTAGATAAATTGAAAAGCTTTGTCGTAGTTGATTTTCAATTTCTTCAATTTATGTCATCCAGGTGAGTTATTTCTGGGGGAACTCAACTATATACTTTGTATAACAAAGTTAAGATATATGGGTATTGAGTTGCAATGGAGAATGGGCTGCCAAATGACAATCTTTAATGAAATATGGGTGGGGATGGAGTTTTTATGCCCAAAAGACAAGTCATGGTTGTAAGCATTTCATTTGTAGTTCACACATTTTATGGAGAGAGTTGTGAAGGTTATAAAAATAGGATATTATGTCCGTCAAGAAGCAGCAAAAAAGTATAATCGTATATAATGTACCTATTGATTGATCTATGAAATATTGATCGCTGCCAAAAAGTTTTTGTTCACTTCTTTATATCTGTCCTCGAGATGAACTTGAGGAAAATATAAGTTATAGGATTCTTCTAAGAGTTTTGGGCTCAATAATGATGAGGTAAAGTAATAACTAGCAGTAACTTTATTATTTCTACATAGAGTGTTCCATTAGCCTATTGTAGGGTTTACTATTTATTATACCACCACAATGATGTCTTAATAAAATAGTGCAGTGCAGTGATGCTATTATTTTATATACACAGCACTGGAAGGCTTTTATATATAAATGCTTGACCTATGGAAATAATATGATCTTTATTTGAAAGCTTAATGGATGTCATTATTCATGTGGCTACATAGGGAGTGTACAACCTTACGTGTAAGTAAATAGTAAATAATTGCGTGTTTATCCTATAAGGTTTTAGCCGACATGGCCGACAATAACTTGGCCTAATTGATCAGTGGTACATAAATGCTACCATTAACAAAATACTCGGCATTTCTGTAGCATTTTAATTAATATTCATTAGTATTTGAAATAGCATTAGCATAGTAATTCATTTAACCCTACTTTCTTAGAATATGCTCCTCATAAAACTACTTTCATTTTTTTTAAATTCACCATACATTTAAGAAAGGTTTAACGTAAGAAAAGCATCTAAGAAATCAGCTCTGTTGAGCAAAAAATATCTCAAAAAATGTCAACAAATTTTGATCACCCACAAATTGAAGTGAAAGCAAACAGTCGATTTTCACTGCAAAGATTGCTACAAGAAGTATTGCTCGCGCGAGCATTACTGCTACAGCGGCGTGTTCCTATATACATGAATTGCACAACATTGTAAAGTTGTAAACACAAAAACAATGAGAAAAGCAAAATCAGCTCAAGCGTTTTTAAAAACACATGATTTACATTAGGTAAATTATGTATAAAGAGACGAGTCTAGCAGTATTAAAAATCGTGTAATATAGGCATAATTTTTAACATAGGCTTTACAAATGTGTTCTAAATGAAACTGAATAAAACACAAAAGCGGCCAGCGGGGGACAGTCTGACATTTGACAGTGACGATGATGATGTCGTCAATGTCGTGTAATATGGCGGACGTATTTTAATATGATGCATTTCTGTCTGAGAGCGAATTCTAGGAATGACATTGGATTCACAAGAACGACATACTTTTCATTCTGTACGTACTAAGGTACATTTCTCCCTGCATATATTTCATAATCAAAATGTCCATCTGAGAATGCAGTATATACTTGAAACATTATCGTTTCGTGGTGTAAGGTAAGGCGCAAAAGTACTATTTTTTATGTTTATAGCTAAACCTTACTTACATTATGTAGGTCATAATTCTTAAGGCTAGGCTTATAGTCGCACAATGCCCCGTTCCGGTCCATACACTTCCTATGTATTCTGAACTATTCTGCGTCTCC